>BOPP01000094.1:519518-561781 GCA_017312745.1 Gryllus bimaculatus
ACCACTAGTACAACTACTAATACTACCACTAGTACAACTACTAATACTACCACTAGTACAACTACTACTACTACTACTACTACTACTACTACTACTACTACTATCCCATGCTCTTAAAACAAGGAATGGATTTTTTAATACAACTAGCATGCTAATTTGTTTACTACAGGATAGATCACCAAAGCAGGTGACCAAAGTAAAGTTAAAGACCAGTACCTGATACGTTTTGAATTTGTAAATTTGATAGCTCCAAAATGTATGTTTCGTTGGTATTTAGAGAGTAGAATAAAACATTAAATTATTTTATAGTAATATTTGATTTACTTTTTCAGGCAATGCATTTGGTATACAAAGCTTTGGAAAAGTATAGTATTCCAAGTGTGTTACCACCAGAGCTGATGCCACCAGCAAAAATTAAAACATCAACTCCAGCCATTGTACCAGTCCTTCCTGGTCTAGTAATGGGTATAGATGGAAACAAGGTAATTTTTTCTATATCAGTATACATTGGCCATTGATGCCTCTTCATACTGAGGCACATAAGTATGTAATAAGAAAGTGTTGAATCCAATATCCATTATCATATTAAGATCCACTGTACTCACATACATTCACTAGTTCTTTAAGTCTGTCACATACATCATTTTGGTTTTCTAATTAATTGGCTAATTTGGTAATAGATGTTAGTGGGGTTGATTATGTTGAAATTTTGACTGTTACACAGTACATATGGTATTGTTCTATAAACTTTGTGGATTGCATATTCACTTAAGGGTGAGTTTTGAACTGCCATAAGCAGGTAAAACCAATAATTTGTGTTTTTTGAACAACGTCAAAGTTATTTTCGTTTTTATAGCAATGTGCACACTCTCAGATTTCTTATATAGAATGCTTACCTTTCCATTTACCTCTTTCCATAGGGTACCCCAAATAAGATGGTTAAAAGTTCCTCTAAACTAAATGACATATGAGTTGTGACAATGCAACTCTAACATAAAAATAATATTTTTCAAACGTTTCTTAGCCCTGTCTCACCACCCACACTCTTCTAGAGCCAAAACGTGTTATTTTAACCCTTTGCTTTCAGGAACAATTTACTGTCAATTTGTGCAGTTGGTCAAAAACGATCGGTGGGATACAGTCAGAGTAGTAAGAAATAAATTGAAATTGACCCTTCATTTAATTAGACATTATTAGGGAAAAGTGTATGAACTGAAATATTTAAGAAAGTTGATGGTGAATTGTGCTGAAAGTTGGATGTAAAAAAGTAAGGACTTTTGTTTTTTTAAAAGATAATAAGAAAAGATATACTTAGGTATAGTCAGAAATTTTGATTTAATTAGTATAATATTGTATTATATTATTTTAGTTGCAAATCATATTAGGTAAAGATTTTCCCCCTCTGTTATTACAAATAATTGTTTTTGAAATTGGCAGCGTTTGGGTTTAATAGTTCAGTAAGTTACTGTATTCAAATATACAGTGTATATCTTGGAATCAGATCCTAATTAATAATGGATGTTTCTATTTTTTCCCTCATGAAGTTCCTCATAATTATGAGTGTTGCTTTTTTTGTTATAATCTGTAAACTTCTACTTTTTCCTTCAGAAATATGTTCGATAGAGAACTGGGGAGTAATTATTTATCCTTCAGTATGACACTTACAGGGTATTGTGTCAATGATGAATGTGATATCCTCTCCATGGATGCCACATGCCGCTCTAGTGACCAAATAATGAAACTGTCAGAATTAAAAGAAATAGCTGGTGTCCAGGTGCTGGTGTCCTCCCACCCAGCCTTACACCCCTGCCAGAGTATGGTGAACCATGAGGACTTCTCATCATAAACGAAAAAGATCTAGAAGCCTTTTTTCTGGCAGGTGTTACTGACTTCTAACAGTATCTAGTGGAGTTGTTTGAGGTACTCACCCCTTCCTCAACGCTGATTCTCACTTCGATCAGCCATCTCTGTAGGAGAAAATCTCATGTGGCTTTTACAATCTCCGCCATATTGAGCGCCAAAGGTCTGACCATACGCAGCCACGTTGCATGAGTGACGCAGGCTGCGTGCGTTGTTCTGCTCATCAGAACGGGAATCACCCTTCGAACTCGAACCAGTGTCCCACCTTCTACCGAGGAAAGGAAAATCCAGGAGATCGGGTCTGAGAGGTTTCCTTTTCTGAGGCACAACATCGTTACCAGATGCGAAACCCTGTTAATATGACTTGAAATTTTGCAAGCACCCTAGGCCAACCGAGGAAGTTGCCCAGCTGCGAAACACTGACACTTCCGCCTGAAACGTATTCTTCCAGGATTCCCCAGATGACCTGATCGCCCCCCCCCCACACACACACACATCTAGGCCTTTTCGAAAATTTCAGTCTACATCCACCTCCACCTGCCCCCGGTCATTCCTTCCCGCAAGAGACTCCTCCTTCCAACAACAGTCAAGATGACTAGAAGAGTCATAAACTCACAAAAAACGAGCAAGAAGAAAATGAATCTTAACGCATAAATATATGCCTCTTGGAATCCCAATGGCCTTCTTGTTTAGACAAATTAAAGTTGATAATCTCTCGATGTAGACCCGCTGTCACCTGCCTGCAGAAAACATCTTCCCGAGCATTCCGTCTCTCTTCGCGGCTTTTGTTCTTGCAAGCAAGACGTTGTCCATGCCCATGGCAGAGCCGCTAAATTTGTCAGAGACGTGCAAACCAGTCTTCAGGCATCTTGCATATGTATAAATTTCCGTACTATCGCGATAACCCTTTGGAATGTCCATATATCCCGTCTGGACAAGCCGTGTCGCAAGAAGGCCTTGTGACTCATCTCTCATTTGCCCCAAACTTTTCTCATTCTTGGGGATTTTAATACTCATAGTCCCATCTGGAGTGCAGCAAGATAATGCCAGAGAAGACTGCTGCGCGAAAACAATAGACACATTCAACCTGATTCTTCCCAACCAGGGGTGTCCCTCTTTGAAGGTCTCAAGGGCCGCATCTAAAATCTTTTTTTGTTTAGCTAACAAAATATGCTCATTAATATTCTCGGGCAATCCACACCCGAGATACACGTATTGTGTTTGCCCAGCTGTTCGGAAAGGGGCTAAGGAAAGGAACTTACACGTCGCGGGAAACACGTTGGGGCGAATTCGAATTTATGAATTTACCACAAAAAAGGTCTTAAATCTAAATTTAACCTATTTTTACATTAAGGATTTATTTAACTCGAATCAGGGCAAATCTCCATTACAGACGATATTACAAGTATAAATTAAGAAAAAGATATACAAAACACCGAAGACAAAATGAAGTCATTGAAGAATATTTTTTAAAAATTATTCACAATTGAAGAAAAATGAAGAAATAGTGTTTCAATCAAGAAAATCATACACAACGGAATAAATCATAATACGCCAAATAAAATCAGTAAAAACAATTTTGACTCTGATAAGGCGCGTGCGTTAGACGCACAGTGGGACTTTCACTGATGACTAAAAATCCCGCGCGGACCACTGTAAATTGCACTGCAGGCCGCAAGTTGGACAACCCTGTTCCGAACACTGGCCGTGCTACCCATTTCTTCCCGGTGTCCAACACCTTTCTGCAGTCCGATGCTGTGATGTAGCCGATCTTGAGGTTGTTCTCCCTCCCGCAGTGGTCAATCAAGCGTGCTGATTGGCCTAAATTTGAAAGAGAACTGCACATACTGGACAGTGTCCATTGAACATTGATTCCATAGCCATCGCGGTCCGCGAGCAGAAACGACGAGAGTATTGGCGAGGATCAATAGGTTCCTTACAATCAAAATTTTAATAGAATACAACAGGTGTAGAAGCCTGGGTTAGAAAGGCCAAACCTGGAAGCAAATCGTCTTGGAAAGTCTATCTTTCTTGCCGTGCTCTTAAAGTGATGGCGGAAGGTCCTTCAAATTGGGGGAAGACATTTGAGTGGCTGGTGAACGGAAATCTGATCACCTCTTTAGGCGACATTGCAGAGACACTGGCTTCTCAGTGAGAACTTCTGAGAACTTCTCCAGTTCTTCGCAACACTCTGCAAGGTTTCTCAATTATTAAAGGAGATGCTTTCGATTCTTCAAGTGTCATGGAAGAGGAACTCCCCCTTTGCTATATTACGTGCTTGTGCTTTTGAAAGATTTTGCTTCAGGACCTCACTAAATCCACAATAGGACATCCTTAGCCTCTTCAATCACATTTGGAACAAACGCTCCATTCCTGAAGCGGGAGAGGTGGCTTAGTGCATCAACTGAGATGCCTCTGATCGGGAGGTCCTAGGTTAGAGTCCTGACAGGGACAAGACTTTCAACACTAGCTTGTCAGCTAGATCGAATTCAATCGCTGTCTGGAGGAGAATTGTAGCCGCCGAGTGCTCCGATATGTAGTTTTCGGTCGTTTCGCTGATCAGAACTAGGCGAATGACGGAGCAGTACCCTAACAAACGGGCCGCGCACGATCTTTCCTTCCTCTCTTCATATCCTCATCTCTTATACACACTAACATGCAATACACCACCATACATGCCAGGGGATCGGTCGGGAGCTTAGAGCTTGTTCTGTCTGAGACGGTGCCCCGATGGTGGGAGATACCTGATTGAGGAAAACCCCGCTAGGGGTAGGTCGGAGCCGGATCTCACAATCCAGCAGGGGAAGGTAACACCATTCTCGCGGGAAAACATGATCTACAGTTACTGGACTAATGTTAGTAGTTGACGCACCCGGAATCACTAACCATCCAACCAATCCCTTCCTGAAAGTTAGTGCAAGGCAAGTCATTCCTATTCATAAGAAAGGAAAGGGCTGGATGATTCCCTCGGGTTATTACCTGAAAGCGCTTAGTACCTGCGCTTGTAAGCTTTCGGAGCGAATGGTTAACCGTTGCGTGGTCTGGGTCTTGGAGCAACGAAACCTTTTAACACCAATTCAATCCTTGTATCACGTGGTCACTCTTGCTTTGCAGATAACCACTTCGTATTACACCTCGCAGCCATTTTTGGTATAAAGAAGCCCTATGGCGTAACCTGGAGGCACGCATCATTTTCACTCGTGGAGACGGTTCTCGTTGTTCCTTGTGAATTTCCTTTTTCCCAAAAGAATCAAGATCCTTTTAAGTCCGCAGAAAAAGGAAAGGAAAGGGTGACTGCAGGATTTTCCAAAAAGATTTTAGAAAATAGTGTTCTCCATGGGTACATTTTGAGCGCCACTGCCATTGCCATCAAAGACATAACGTCTCTTGTATGAGATTCTGCAAAGGCATTGCTTGTTGATGATTTTGCCATTTTCGGCTCATCCGAGAATATGAACGACATACAAAGGCAACTACAATTCGTCACCAGAAGATATAGTTGTATAGTTGGCCTCTACGATCATATCTCCAGCTCCGTACACTACTAGCTTTCTGAAGACCAAAAGAAGAATTTAGAACTGCAAACTAAATTTCTCGAGTCGCGTGGTGGAAGAGTACAAGGCTTCTTTCTCAATGTATGAATTTTCCTATGTCCGTTCGCATGTGCAAAAGATTCTGCTCCAAGACCAGGCCAGATACATAATCAAATGCGTAAATACCTACCGGAAAATGCTCGTTCTTTTCTCCTCCGCATTTTTACCTGATTTGGGATGAATATTCCTTACCTAGGTGAAGCCAGTGTTATTCCAATCCTTAAAGAAGGAAAAGACAGAACAATCCCTTAAAGTTACCGCCCAATCTCGCTAACAAGTTGTGTGTGCAAGCTTGTAGAGCGAATGGTAAGAAACGTCTGGTGTGGCTCCTGGAAGCGTATGACCCCTGTAGGTGCGACATTCTTCGCCCTTCGGGGACGGCTCCCTTCGTTTCTAGTAGATTTTCTTTCGTTAAGACCTTTCCGCGACCGCCTTGGTGACGCCTTTTCCTCAAGTCACCAGTTAGAAAACTGTGTTCCCTAGAAAGTCTTGTTCCCTACTTGGAAGCTTCTCCGGCCTGAAATAGACTTGAGATTATCAAACTTCCCCAAATCGCAATTCCCCCACCTCCACTGCCAGTACATTTCTGGCGGAATTCCAGGAGAAGAGATCCATGTATCCTGGCTATAACTTCGTATACACTGATAGTTCCTCCCAAATAGCGCTTATGCTGCAGAAAAATCTGCTCTCGTGCAGGCACGTACGTTCGCTGCATCGAGGTCATAAAGGAACCGCTCGAATGAAACATATAGAATTGGGTGCGTTACGACGAGTACTTGTGTGCAGTGATTGCCGAAGTCCATTCCAGTCGCGAAAACAGCGACTCGGAAGTAATCGGACATTCCTTATATCCTCTCAGAAGCTTCAAAAGCATACCTGAAGCGGTCTCTATTCAGTGCCTGGCTAACAGTGGCACAATACTGCCGTAAAGGGCACATTTTTAAGGGCCTTTAAGATTCTGTAAATCCCTGATGTGCCACGTGTCTTTCTCCAAGGTGTGAGGAAGTAACCTCAACTCATCTTTACATTGGTCATCACTTCTCACACAGTTTCCTTTTGCAAGGAGCGTCTCCCCCCACTGTGACATATGTGAAATGGACCTCTCCTTCGAGCATGTGCTTCTACTCTATAGAAAGTGTGTTGGCTGACGTAGAGATTGTTTGGTCAACAACTCGTTTTGGAAGGTTCTTTGCAATGACGAGTCCATGCTCATCAACATCTTTTCTTTTCTGCTGGAAAGCAGAATATATAACATTATCTGAGAAGCAAGGACATTTGGTCTTGTGAATAAACTTCGAGTATATACTCTTGAGTTTCTTCTCATTAGTATGAGTATTAAAGGGAAATAGATACTCCATCAGATGAGTATGTTCTCATTTGAGTAAGAATGAAATGCCTCTTACAAGTAATGTGTATATACAGTAACCCGAGTTTGTACTCATTTTTCCATGAAGTAACCTGATTTATGTACATTTGGTGATGATTTGATCACTAGCTATCTATAATAATCGATAATAATTGCCAGTTTTTAGGGAGTTTGTGCACGCTAAGGCGGACAGCACTATCGATCTTCTGCGCATGCGTAGATGCACTAATGGAGTGCAAAACTTAAACTGTGCATGCCCAGAAGATTGATAGTGCTTTAACATATGAGATGGCACAAACTCCCTTTTGTTGTTTTTGAAGTGTAGAAGTTTGATAAGTGATTTTTGTATAATCACAAAATGGATATACCTTTGAATATTGCATTTATTAATGCCATCAAGAGCCTAATTTGAATAAGAAAATCACTGATGTGAAATTACATTTATGATAAGAAAAACATAAAAATTAATTAGTAACACCGAAAGAACTATAGATAAAGTAACAGATAATTATTCAAAATGTATTTGATATTAAACAAATGCACTGATTACTAATATATCACATATATTATTATTATTATTATTATTATTATTATTATTATTATTATTATTATTATTATTATTATTATTTTAATATTTTGGATTTATGCGAGGGGAATTTTTTTTTTCTCTCTTCCAGCCTCCTCCAATTCCACCACTACCTGCACCAGTGTGGGTGGTTGGTGCTGAAGAAAAGCAGAAGTACGATGCGTTATTTCAGCAGACTGATGTGGATAAGGATGGTTTCGTTTCTGGTTTAGAAATCAAAGATGTTTTCCTGCAGTCTGGGGTTCCACAAGCTGTGCTAGCACTAATTTGGTATGAACAACTTGGTTCCATTTATTGAAACTTGTTACATTTCAATTTATTTATTTATTTGAACAAGTACATTTTGATAGCTTTCATACACAAATTTGTTTCTTTTACAGTTTCAAAAATGACAGTTAACAAAATTATGATAATGTTCAAAATAGCAATTAGTATCTTTTTATCGATTGCTTATGAAGTTTTTTAGTTACATTACAATATTGCGAAATGTAATGTTCAAGGACCCTGTGCGACACTAAGCAGAGCGGAAAATTGAATTGTGAGCAATTTGCCTTGGCCATGTGGTTAATCAGCCAGAAGTTAAAGGGCATAGATCCTCCAGCTGCACTTACTCCAGAAATGATACCACCTAGTCTCAGAGTTGCCCCAGCAGCTGATGCTGTAGTAGTGAGTATTTACTGATATTTATTTTGGCCCCTTAGTCAGTCAATCTATGGGTCTGTTGCGTGCACGAAATGCTCTGAAGAAAACTAGTACAAAAGTACCTAGAATCATTATCATACTCAACATCATAATGTGATGATTAAAATTAAGTTCCAGTTTCTTTGTCACAATCAACCTAATAGTTCCTGCAAGTTCTGCATTCTGCCAACAACTGCAATTGGAAATAAATAAATCAGAATTGCTGTGTATTATATTTTATAACATTCTGATTTGAATGAAATTACCTGTAAATATCAGAATCGGTCACTTGTGGTTGTTTTATTATAATTTGATCTAAAACATTTATGAATATGCGGCCATGTGACATAACATATACTGTTGCTGAGTCAATGTTGAAAGAACCAATCTGCCATTGAATTGGTGCATCTGAATTCAGATTTCTAAAATAAATCAGAACTACAGAAAGTAATACAATAAAACCCCTCTGTTACATTTTACAAGAATCAGAGAAAAGATGGTGCCAATTGCAAAAAAGGGTAAATGGTGGGAAATTACTTTTGCTTATAAAATAAAATATAGCATATTAACATTATTTTTATTACAACAATATTTATTACAAGACTTGCTTACTAACAATATTATCAGAAATGTTCTCAAAAATGGCCCCAAATTTTTTCTTTAAATATTTTGTAAAAATAAAGTGAAATGCGCTTATAAAGGACGTATTAGTCTGATTTTCTCTGTTAAAACTCCGTTTTTATAAATTGCAATAGATAAAATTCTTTCGGCATCTTCCTGCAACTACAAAATTGAAGAAAGATTTTTCTTTCATGAAAATTTTTTCCCCATAATTCTTTCATTGAGGTCTATTTTTTTTTGTTGAAAGATTTAGTATTTTCACGCAACATTACAGCATTAATTTATACAAAATTTAAAAAATAATAATAATAAGATTTTCTCAAAAACTGCATGAAATTTTTCGTTTAAACTTTTGTAGGGATAGTGTGAAATGTACTCTGTAAGATGTCATAAACACCATTTAGCTCCATTGTTTTGTTTATTGAAAATTAAAAAAAATAATTTTTTTTGACTTTGCTCCCAAGTTGTTAATATTTAAATTAGCTGTGATTTGTCCTCATTATTGCATTTATGAGTACATGTGCTTTAATGATGTCTTATAAAGGTTTTGGAAAACTGGTAAGGTTTGTGTGAAAATTTGCTCATAATTATGCATTTTCAGAAACGCTAAAACACCATTTTCTCAAAAACTGCTCTAAATTTTTTTTAAATGTTTTTGTAAAGATAGTGATATTTTGTTTAGGATGACATAAAATTAATTTTACTGTATTCTTTTGTTTTAAAAAAATGTAATTATTTTAAAATACCTTTAATATGTACGTTTCCAATTATTTGTAAACATTATTGCATTTGTGAGTGGAAGAGCTTCAAATGACTTCCAATAAAGTTTTTCGGAAACTCAAGATTTCTGTGCAAAAAGCTTCAAATTTTATATTTATACGTACATTTAAACATCATTCTCTAAAATGGTTCCAAAATTTTCAACAAAAAATTCCTTATAGGTTGAGATTTCACTCTTTTATGATATTCTTAAAGTCATATTTTGACTCTACTGTTAAGAACCTGAAACATTGAGAAAATTTCAAAATTATGTACTTGGGCAGCTTTAGATGGCAGCTGGCAAGAGTATGTGGCAAATTCAAAAAGCTAGCGGATGCCAAAGAAATTAAAATACTAACTAAGACCATTCTGTAGTGGGAGTAGTATTTCTGGTTTGTGATAAAAGACTTCCTCTTATTGAAATCATTTTATGATATTAATACTCAAGTTTGCAAGCTGCATTGGTCCTCAAAAGGCCTTCCCAGTTAAGAGCTCCTTCACGCTTGTGTAGATCAATTTCTGTTCTGTGCCTTTACTTATGTGGTCATAGTATCTCTTCCCCCAACATGATACCATTGTTCTTAGTGTTGGGATTCGGTTTCTTAATTACAGATTCCTCTCAAGACCTTTCTTTTAAAATATATGTGACTAGGAAATAATCCTCCACAGTAATCACAATTATAATATTAACACATTCCCAAAGTTAACTTCCAATAAAACACTTTTCACATCTTCAGTGGGTCTCTAGAAAGGAGAGCTGCCTTGATTTCATTGAAACTTATGTGAAAACTACACATTTCTTGAAAAACTGTGCAGGACATTATTTAGAGCTTTAATTTCCAAGAATAGATTTAATCGAGAACAAAATGACTTACTTAATGTTGCAGGAGTGTGTTCGAAATATTTTAATGATTTGCAATTTACGAAAATTCAGATATGTTAACTGGACCTGCACCATTTTTATGAGTGTACTTAGCTCTATTTGCTAAAATTGTTAAATTTTACAGATAAAATTTTGAGTCATTTGTGAACATTTTGAATTATCATTGGGATTGCATGTAAAGTATCCCCAAAATTAAAACATTATTTTCGAATTTGAATGAAAATCCGATTGGAGAATTCAACACAATGTTTTTAGATGTTGCCAAATGTTGATTGTGGAACAAATCCTGCGTAGTTACTCTTTGGTTACTCTGGCTTCCGGGCTTATGCTGAGAGCAGCTACTTCTGGAGTAAACGTGTTACTCTAGGTTTACACCAGACCTTTATTAGTAAAGTGGTAGGGGTCAGTTGTATTCAGAGTGAACTTAAATTCGGGTAAATATGGTAATTGGGGAATTAAAAATGTTGTGGAATATCGAAAGTGTATCTTTATCAATTTTTTTTTCCTGCACTTAAAGATCCATGAAATTATTTCTGAAGATAGGCATAGTTTATTAAAAATCCCATATTAAGTTACTATCAATTTTAAAACTTTTGTAAATTAATAGAACTGTAATCAATATCTTTTTCACAATGTGAACATATTTCCCAGTTATAAAACAATTTGAAATTATGCATTTGAAATACAGTCACTACATAAGTATTAAACTACGAAAACAATCATACCTTGCTATATTACTCTTTTAATATTCCACACATGAACTTATATATTCAATCAATCTCTAGCCCTTTTCACTTGCCAATTCATAAGCATGTGAAGATATAAAATACACATTTTCCCTCATAGTGTAGTCAAGACATAATGTTTAGAGAACATTTCAATTAACACAATGGCGTACTTTTTATTTCTGTATAATCGATATTTATAAAAGGCATTGCTGAAAAAACACTGACCTTTTTCAGTATTCTTTTGATTTTTTTTAAGCCCCAAATATCTTGATTGAAATATGGCATTTGGAATATTGCACTGAACTGAATTTTTTTCCTACTTAGAGATCTCTGAGAAAAATATGCAGCAGTTTTTGAGAAAATTTGATTTGAATGTTTTCGAAAATGCACAATTTTGCCCTCATATAATCAAAAACCAATGGATGGATGGACCAAACAAATGGATTTTGAAAAAAATATCATTAGTGATACTTCGATTTTTGTGATAACAAAATATTGAACAATAAAATACACCTGTGATGTAAAATGTTATGGTGAGGTATTCAAAAGAATAATTTCATTTTTTCAAAAATAAAATTATACATCAAAATGTCATTTATATTATGTTTAATTCATTGAACATGAACCTTAATTACAAACAAAGTGTAAAGGAAAAAATTGGAGAAGTTTTTGAGAAAATCTTGATTTTAATATCACCCATTTTTCACTCAAATTTACATAAAACTACAAATACTTTTTAAAAAATGTACTTGATATTAATTAAAGAACTAATTTCCAAGAACAGATTTCATCTGAAGAAAAAATCTCTTTCTTCAGGAATGTAGTTTTACAAGGGGATTCAAAAAATTTCGAACTTTGTTTTTTCTAAAATTCAGAGGTAACAGAGGAAATCAGAACTAAAAAAATTTGGACTCCTCTTTGAGAAAATTTGGATTCCTTTCTGAGAAAATTTTGAAAATTTCTGAGGGGCATCATGTGATAAACACCAGATTGGTAAGTAAATATTCATTTTGGAAAAAAATCCTGCAAATAATTGAGACACTTAGTGTTGTTCACGAATAGATAAATTAACATTTTCTAAAAACTGCTTTTTTAGTATTAAGAAACCATGAAGTGTGAGTTCTGACGAATCTGTGTATTGGAGAAAATAATTTTAAACTAATCTTTGCCTACAAAATACGTACTAATTGCTCTGATTGCTTTACCAACACATTTTGACTTTTTTAAAAAAATCATATTTGATCATTGCTACTTTTGGCTGAAAGACACCTTTTTGTTATTAGTTCTAACAATTTGTTAACAGTTCTAACATTGTGAAATATTTTTTTTGTGCAATACAATTTTTAAAAAATTCTATCCTTTCACCTCTGATTGCTGTTTGTTTTAAGACACCTGGTATATTTTGGACATTTTCAATTGAAAAGTTGGAAATTGTTTAACAAAGAAAATTCGATTAATTAGTTCTAGTACTTGTGTTTTTCAGTCTGCTTTTGACTGGAATGCTTTTGTATAGACATTCGTTGCATTGATGCCAGAAGTGAAAAGAATACTTTTTTTTTTTTTTGCATTCTTTTTTAATAAATTTCTTATAATTAATCATATTTTGTGCTTACCCAGGACATCTCAATACTATTCTTCTGGTTAGTGTGCTCTCGAACACAGTGTGTCTCTGCACTTCAGGTGGTTCTGGAGGTATACCTTGGAGTGTTGAGTAAATACCTGCTGAGTTATTTGCACTTTCCAGTATATTTCCCTTCTCATCCACAACTTGAAATATAGTTGCATCAGAACACGGTTCCTGTAAAATGCCTTGAGTAAGCTAGGAGAGACTCTGCTTCAACCGATGTGTAATATATATCCCTTAGAGATAAGAATCTAAACGTTGAAAAGTGGGGGGAAATGGGAGGTATTGATAATTTTTCTTCTGAACTTATTTTTTTGAAGAATGTACTTAACCTTGCAAAGTCCAGTTGCAATCTCACTTTTCCGCTCTTGCACTTCTAATACTTCGAAGAGATATTTCGGCAACATCTTGGAACGACATGGAATTCCATTATTGAAAAGATTAAAAATAGGATGTTCTACAATTTGTGTTAGAGAATCAGATAGTGCATGGTGAACAGAGAAATTATGATAGTTGGTACCATGAAGTGAGTCTCCACTTGCAGAACTGTTTGGAGTTGTATTTGTATTATTATTCAGAATAAATTTGTATTCTTGATTTTTTTGTTCATAATAGTAATTCCTTTCATTTTTGATATTTGGTTTTAATTGTTGCACTGTACATATTCCATGACGTATTCTTTTCCCAACTACATCACATGTACTACACTTGGACCATTTAGTCCAAACTGTTGAAATTTGTATTCCTGCCTGTGGCACCACTAGCGAAGGCTGAGGATGTGGGCCCCTTGGAGATTCTTCCGGATGTACCTCTTGTGTGGGCTCACTGCTATTGACCACCTCAAGGAAATAAGCAGAAATAACTGTCAGGCCTTTTTGGCAAATATACTGGCCTGTATCTTCTAGAGTCAAATCATACATATGCAACACTTTGTCTTCAGGAGAAAGAAATTTGTGTTCTCCCAGTTCCACTGGTATTGTGTCAGTTGGGGGTATTGTTCTGTAATTCCACTGAATATCATCTGTTCGAGTTATGTCATTTGGAGGGACACAAACATTGCATTTTAACCTGTTTAGGAAAAAATATTTTAAAACTTTTTTTCTTTCTCCATTTCATAAATCTCTATAGTCATATAAATTAAAACAAACAGTTCCTCTTACTTATCTTAATCATGCATGCTCGTATAATGATTTAGCCCTATAACTACATTATAATCCATGTTTTTGAAATTGTGTATTTTTGTAAAACCATGTGTCAGAAGTTGGCTATAAAATGTAGCTAAAATGTTACAAAAACTACAATTCAGAAAAGTTTGTGCAGGAAATAAATGAATCTGAATATTTAAAATATGAATATCTGTTTGTTTTAATTTAAAAAATATTTAACATAAATGACAATCTCCAAAATATTCAAGTTGTTTGTCAATGGCAATTTGGTCTGGTCTGTAAATCCTTTTTCACTAACAC
This sequence comes from Gryllus bimaculatus, assembly GCA_017312745.1. Lineage (NCBI taxonomy): Eukaryota > Metazoa > Arthropoda > Insecta > Orthoptera > Gryllidae > Gryllus > Gryllus bimaculatus. The sequence goes on from BOPP01000094.1 coordinate 533,686, forward strand.
GAGTTGAACATACTTGACAGATGTTCCTTCATATACCATGAGAGCTTCTGGTATTATGGATTTGCATGGGCCAAGATCTTCATGGTGTGAAGATAAACACTTATAATAATTGTTCCATATTTCTTGAATTATTGTTATCTTCTGCAAATTATTCCCAGGGTATTCTAATTCAGAAGTAGACACAAATTCCCAAGTCTTGGGTTTTCCTCCCTTTCCTCCTGACAAAAAGGTTTTGATTTTGTGCAATATTGAGCCATTGATAATGGTACTTTGCATGACTAATGAGATAAGTATTAAGTAAAAGATCATTTTGTAATAAATGTCAAAATATGTCTCTATAGTCACTACTATTATTCATTATATATTTCACGTTAAGAGTTCAGCTACTTCAGTACAAAAATGTACTCTTCAAGATGCCTTCATTTCTATGGAAACATTTTATCCATTGTCATCTTCAATATCTAAACAATAATACAAGTATCTTAAGATAACCAGCCATCCCCTATTTAAGAGGCCAGTCTTCAATTTGGACAAATTGTCCTCAATTTATAAGTGATGTCATTTTTTTCTAAAATTGTTTTCCACAGTGCTTCCAAGTATAATAAATCTCCAAAAGCTGATTTACAAATTGATGAATATCTTTGAAATTTAATGATCCAAGAAACTCACAATTTTCAATTTGTTGTTTGTGTATGTACTCATACTGCACTTCTGTCAAGTTGCTTCAGGATGAAATTTAACCTGAGGCACATACCACGGGTGATAAGCAATAGACTAAGTGCAATGAGTTCGGACTATTTGTGAAATTCTTAACACAGCTATGTTATAATTGTATATTCTTCTGTAAGTGAAGAATAATGATGGCTGTTCTTGACAGGTTGATGTTCAAGACACCTTGCTCTTATGTAGCTCTTGTTGTAATTTCTATGGGTGAATGATAGCCATTATGCGTGAGTAGAAGACTATTCTTTCTCTATGACCTTCAAATATCCTCATTACTGATTTCTGCAATTTAGGGTAAGCTTGTAATTTTATTTCAATGTGCAGATATAATGTGCTTCTTCTCATAGCATGAATATTTTCTAAACTAGACGGTTTATGCTGTGGAAAAAGTTTTGTAAAATAAGCCAAGGAAACATTCTCACGAAAACATTACCCTAATAATCATTCTCTTCTCCATAAAATGTATATAATTGCTTATAATATTTCCTTGATTTTTCTGGCAATAATTATTGAGTTGTCAAATTTGTGGCTTCCAAAATTTCAGGAAGTGTTCTTATTTAATTCTTGCTGTCACTGGCTGCAAGATTCATATTTTGTTGAATGAACAGTGCGAAATGTAATGAGAAATACTAGTACAAAACTGTAGATTAGGCACATGAATCTTTCACTTGACTACAAAGGTTCAAAAGAACTGTGAACTGCAAAGAGAATGCAATACTGTCTGTAGATTCTGAAAATTCTAGGAATGCGACTGGTGGACAGACCATGGATTCAATGTGATTTCTCAATTAATTATTCAGCATGAGTACATATATTATTAAATGGTCATAATGAAAATTGTGGTTATAGTTTCTCACTTTCAATTTTATTTAATTTTTTTTACTGCCTTTTTTCTTAAAAGGAAATTGACAATTCTAATGTATCTTCTTACTAACACTGATGTTAATTATTTTATTAGGATAACAACAACACAGGTTATTCAAATCCTGAGCTTGATATGATCACTAAAGACATTGAAGAACTGGCAAAAGAGAAACATATTTTGGAAGCAGATATTGCACAGAAAGAAGCAGATATTAAAATAAAAAGTGGAGAGATTAAAAGTTTGCAGGTAAATCTTTTGTTTTGAAATTTTTTATTATGATATGTGGAATTAAGTAAAATACATTTTATTCTCGTGTAGAGTGAACTGGACACTCTCGCAGCAACGTTGAAACAACTTGAGAATCAGAAAGGTGAAGCTCAGAAGAGATTAACTGACCTTAAGAACCAGGTAAATGTGTTTGATAGAGGTATCTGCTTGATTTGATCCTCGCATGATTTTCATAATTTTGCGTGTGAAATATCATGAGCTTAATTTTCTTTGCATATAATAACCAAGAAGTTTGAATTCCAATAGATTGCTTTTTTTCTTATTGTGGAATGTTCTATTTTCTTGAATTCTCTTATTAATTAATAGCTTAGCAGAATTGTTCTATTTTAATTTTTTTTTGTGCCATTGTGCTTGATTTGATTTTGTTTCTACTGCACAATGCATGTGTTTTATTTATGTTATTTTTGCTTTTATTTTAATTTGTATAGAAGACCTCCGTAGAGAAAGAACTTAATGACCTCAAGCAAGAACTTGAAGAGGAGCAGGCTCAGGTAACAGCAGTTTTTTAGCATGTAGCTTCGTATTTTGGCAGTTCCGTTTGTTGCTTCCTTTAGACTTGTTTTACATGAATGAATTATACTCCTTTATTCATTTTTACAATATAGTGGTAGCAGAAATAAATGATTCATTCTTTTGTAGGTATACATTTGATTATTTTGTTTTTATTATATTAATTTTACTGAACCATTTGATACTAATGATAATATTTCTTCAAAATTCAAATACCTTTCTCTTTCATTAGGTTGACAACTTGCGTCGGCAGGCAGATGAACAAGAACAAACACTCAAAGTCCAAGAAGATGAACTTACTTCTAAAAAGCAAGAATTAGAAGGTCTGAAGCAAGAGGAAGCTAATTTAGAGCAACAACAGAAAGAATCTCGTAATAAACTTGACAACCTCACCAAAAACCTTCAGGATACCCAACTACAAATAAGTCAGGTAATAATTTTGGAGTGTTGTGAGATGAAGTTGGAAAATTGCATGTTATTGCAATTATTTTTTGCAGGCTAAAGCAAAGATAACTCACTTACAAGAATTACATAGACAAATGAATGATGCAGTTCAGTTGTATGATACTGCTATTGAATCAGGTGATGCTACAGCTGTTCCTGATACAACGTTTAGCATTAATCCAGAATTTAGAGACCCAGAATATGCTCAAGCACCTTTGGTAAATGGCTCAAATGGTCCAGAGGTAAGTAAAACACTTGACATATTAAATCTATTGTGTTCTTAGATTGTTTTGTACTGTGTTTTATTTGTTCTGTTGCCAGCCAAATTCTACTGTAAATGGTGGAGATCCCTTCAGTAGCTTAAATGGACCTTTGGGAAATGAAGGCTTCGATAATGAAGATTTGTTTAAGAATGGTAACTATTATTTTGCATAGATGGGAGATGTATACTCAACAAGACCCCCAAACCATTTTAAAAATGCTTTCGTTTTGGTTTTGAATAAGCTCTAAACAGTGCTACTTTTTATTAAAACACATGTTTTTTAATTCTTTAATTTCTGTCTTTAACCTCATTGCACTAGCCTTCTCCTCAGACTTAAATGCTTTGGCCTACCTTGTTTCTGCAGTACTTCAATTTAAAAATTATGGAGAGACTGGGAATGAGAGAACCAAATTTCTACAGGAAGCCGGGATATGCACCTGAATAAGCTGTAAATTTAAATATGTTACATACATTCCACGTAGAACTCCATTTTCAGTCCCTTGAGTAGTTTGATTTGTTTCTATTTGGCTGGACACACATCAGAACTGTCACCGATTCTTCTTACGATGTTACACATTCCTCACTACTAACCTCACTCGAACTATTTTCAGATAAATTATCAGCACTATCTAATAGAAAATTCTTCTGTTACACATTCAGCCTTTTGAGATCTCATGCTGCCTTTGCTAACAAAGTAAGAAAAACCTGATGAACACATACTAACAAACACCCTGTGCTGTCAGATAAGAGCAAAAATTTCTTCAAAAGAATTGGTCTCAAAGTGACATTATCCAGTGTTATGTTCCAATACTTCCTGCTAACAAATCTGTCTAGCGTTGCTTGTATGGACACAGTAAAATGATACTCGTGAAATATCACTGAAAATATAATAATACAATCACTGCAGCTTGTAAAACCACAGCAGTGTGGCTACCCGCAGAATAGATTTAAACATGCAGCTTGTCAAACCACAGCAGTTTGGCTATCTGCAGATTAGATTTAAAAACAAATTATTTTTTTGTGACAAAACTTCCTTCTCGGAATTTAAAAAACAATGGGAATGCTGACACTTTAAGATATAATGGAAAATAATACGAAGATCTAATTGCATTACTAAAACATATTAGTATGAAAATGAGACTTATGTCAAGAGTCGTAAAGCATGTGCATATGAGTTAATAATTACAAAAGTTTGCAATGGAACAGTCACACTCTCGTTTGAGACTGTAAGGCCATTTTCAGTCATGATGTCTGGGAGACTTTAAAATATGCAAGTGGGTTAATGTATTACTTCCTTTGAATTAAATATTAAAATGAATGGCTAAGATTAGTTACGTTCCTACAGGAGTTCATGGACATAATTTTTGTGAAACAAAGTTTATTTTTTCTGTAAAACTTACTATTTTGTATTCTCTCTGAAGCATCAAATAAAAGAGAATATCATATCTTTGAGAAGTACTTGCAAAACAAAAAAAACTCAAATATATGTTGTTTATACTATGATTCACCTTAAAACTCTTTAGTTTACAACAAGATTCTCTTTGAAACATTCTGAATTTTCGAAATGTTATCTCTGCTAAACTAGTTGTATGCAGTTATGTTGATCTCTCAAAAAACAAACCACTTCTATCATTTTTTTAAAAATAATCGTTGTTTCAGTATTACTATTCACAAATCAGTATGTCACAATATTTCTACATAGTTCAATTTTTCAATCAGTATGTCAATATCAATATTTCAGAAATATGTGTAATATTCATATTTAATACACAATGGTAAATTTGCATTTTTTTTCATGGATGTTTCAGTCTCTTAGATTTAGGTAAAGAATTATTGTATTCTTTGGATAAAACCTTACTACTAGATTTATTTATAAGTTCAGATATTATGAAATTTACTTAAGATCTGTGATTAACAAATAACTATCTGTTTCAGATCCTTTTGGCAGCACGAAACCTAAAATAGATTCTGCTGATCCATTTGGTTCTAATGATCCTTTTGCTGCGGCCTTCTCTCCTAAACCTGCTGTGAGTATTGCCTCAAAATTATGTTACTGAAATTAAAAGATGGATGAGAGGGGCATCTTTGTGCTTCATTACACAAAAACTAAGTTTAATATTATTTTTAACATTTCCAGTGTGTTGCTTTTTTATTTAAAATACTATCTCTGAAATATAAAATTGACCTAATAACTGTCTATTATTCTCATTACTAGATAAATGATATGATTTATAGACAGTTGGTAATTAATACACACAAGTAAATTCTTTAAAATGAATCAAAATTTATTTCAAAAACACCATCAATCAGTAGCAACATTATAGAGAATTTTCTTTCATCTTCAAGCTTGTACATATCGTTAGTTGTTTTTGTCATGATTTTATCAAACAGGGATGAAGATACATAAATAAATGGTTTCGACAAACAGGCAATTTTTGTAGCCAATGCATATTATGAATAGGAATCTTTGTGACAATAAAATAGTATAAAAAGACGCAATAAAAATCAAAAATCATCAATTTTTTTTAGTAATGTTTATTTGATGAAGGTATTCGAATGAAGTTTTTCTTTCTCTTGGATACGCCTTCTGTGAAGAAAGTACAAGATACTTTACTTACTTAAAAACAACAAAGTACCTAATGGTGTTTTTTAAATAAACGTTGATTAATTTAAAAGGATTTACTTTCGTGTTTTGATTATCGACTATCTGTAAATCCTATGGAGTGTATCAATTAGCTACTATCTCTGAAAACTGATCCAGTATTAATTATTGAAATCTTTAAAGAACAATCAACACTACTGGAATAAATTGATCTTCATTTGTTAGTTTAATTCCATAATGTATGAAATTATGTTGAGTACTACTGCTACCCTAGATTTATGAGTTTTTTTTCTTTCCAGCCTAATACGATGGGAGATCCATTCAGCTCCCTAGGTGGCGGTTCTACTGGTAAGCTCTAATGAATTCCATTAACAGTATTTAACATTGTGTGCAGGAGTGTAAAATACAGTTAGTGCACAAATGTATAATGCTTTAGAAGCTTGTCAGCATTTTGATGGAAGAACACATCATAACATGCTAAATTTGTATTTGAATACACGCACGCACGCAAGCTCCAAAGGGCTCTGTCGTACTGTAAAAGAGTTTTCTATCCCACCTTGAATTACTCTAGCATCAAAACTGTAAAAAGGATTTTTTCCAAAATGGATGTTCTCTGATCAACTGACTTGACTTAATGTGAAGCGTTTCAAATTTGAAAGCAATATTTCAATTTGAATGGGTTTATTAAGCATTTAAATTTTCTAATTTTTCTCCCAAACTGATCCAAATTTTTCATTAAAACCTCTAAATTTCAATTTTCAAACTACTTTTTTAAAAGTACACCATTATTATTAAAGATATAGATTGTTTGTAATGCAATTGTTTCTTCAATATGAAGACCTGAAGTGATATATGATTATTATTATTATTATTATCCAACAGGCATATAATGCCTAAATACATTTCATATATGCATAGGTTTATACGCTCTTGAAGATTACAAAATATTTGTTTGTCATAAAATAAGTATTGTCAATTGTTGCATATCTATCCAGTGAAATCTAATATGAGTTGTGTGATCATTTTAGCTATTGACGTTGTATTTCGAGTCAAATCAATTTCTTTCATATATGTATTGGTGATTCTGGCTAAACGTGGTATAGCAGGATTATAGAAATAGTCGCTTCTACAGTCAAATTCTCTCAGTAGAGTAGATCTTCACATTGTGTATGGATAGTAATACAATTGATACATATTTCGAAGTGATGTACTTGTAATTTTTCCAGTCAATAATTTATTCATAAATAACACGTCGTGTACTATTCTCGAGGATGACAATGTTGGTATTTGCAAATAGCTAGATCTTTCACTGTAGTCATGATTATACCTCAGATTAGGTTTTTTTAATTTGAAAGCTACGTAAGAGATGAATAAATGTTGAACTCGTTCTATCTTTTTGCTAAGATATTCAGCATTTGGTGACCAGACTGAAGAACAATACATCAATTTTGATTTGACAAGGGAATTATAAAGAGTTTTAATCGTTTTCATTGATTTAAATTTACAGTTTGTCTTTTAAAAAATCCAAGTTTTTTCAGTGAAGTGTTGACGATGTAATCAATGTGTTCATTAAAAGACATTATCAATGATTACGCCCAGATCTTTAATGTGTGGAACAGATTCAATTATTGTATTTTGAATACTATAATCTACTGTTACTTCAGTATGGCCACGATTACAACGAAGTAGTTTACATTTGTTTATATTTAGTTCAGGTTTGTTTTCGTTAAACCATGATATCATTCAATTTAGGTCGTCTTTTGAAGTAAACTAGCATCATTAACATCAGATATTTTACGCCAAATTTTGCAATAATCAGCAAAAAGATTAAATGAAGGGTTTTTAGAAGCTTCAACAATATCATTTATATAGATAATGAAGAACCATGGTCCCAAATGTGATCCTTGGGGAACTCCTATATTACAAAAAATTTTACGGGATTTGTATTCTTTGTGTCGAACTATTTGGAATCTTCCAGTAAGATATGTCTTGAACCAGTTCATAGGAATGTGACACAGATTGACTTTATGAATTTTTTGTAATAAAATATTGATATCTACTTTGTCAAAAGCTTTACTGATGTCTGTATATCTCACATCAATTTGAGCACCATCTAGTGCACTGATTAAATCATGACTAAACATCAGTAAATTTGTCAAAGTTGAACGACCAGTTATAAATCCATGTTGTTGATTAATTATGTGGTTTTCCATTTGTGGATTTAAATAATCTAAAACAATCTCTTCAAAGATTTTTGCTACTGTAGATAAAATACTGATAGGTTTATAGTTTTTTACTTCATTTTTACTTCCGGATTTATGTATTGGCGTTATGTGACTGATTTTCCAGCTCGTAGGAAATATTCCAGATTTTATAGATTTATCATAAATCATGCTAAGAGGAAGTGCAAATGAAGATGCACATTTCTTCAAAATAATTTCTGGAATTTCATCTGGTCCGGTGCTAAATTTATTCCTCAAGTTATTCAGTTTTTCAAGGACTATATTTGGCGTAATATTTATGATGTCATTTCTATCAGGAAACTGAATAGATTGAGGGTTCGTTGGATTATTAGAGTAACACGACTCAAAATGTTTCACAAATAAATTTACTACTTCGTTTCCAGATTCTGCAGAATCATTGCGTAGTTTAACATTAAGTGGAATGCCCTTTTCAGATTTTCTGTCATCAATGAAGTTCCAAAAAGTTTTTGGATCTTCGTCAATAGATTTCTCAATCGATTCGGTTTGACGATTATCAATGTTTCTTCTCAGTTTTTTACATTCCGCACGTAATCTTGAAAACATGATTTTTGCATTGTCAGAGTTAGGGTTCTTTTTAGAAATAAAATGAGCTTTCTTTTTATCAATTAATAGGTATTTGAGAATTTTATCTTTGACCATTTTTTTGCTCTCATTATTAGAAATTATACATTAGGGCATATGTTTATCAAAAATCAAATCAATTTGGGATTAAAAAAATTTGCTAGCTTCATCTGTCATTAATGGATCCATTTGTGACCAATTGATTTCATTTAAGTCTTTTTCGATTGATCGAATATCAGCTTTATTATAATCAAATATAGGATTGATATTAGATATAATTTTGTTGTGATTGTATTTTAGGCGTAATTTTAACGATAATATCACAAGACAATATAGGATCATAGTTTTTATATATATCATAGTGAGAATTTGATGTAAAACACAGATCAAGAGTTTCGAAAGTACAGTTCGTTATGTTATTAACTTGATATAAATTATTCAGATTCGCACTATTTGACATAATCAATGCTTTGTCGAAAACGGATTTCAAGTTACATTCTTTCGGTGTTATTGTCAGTCTTACGTTTTCATTTTTCCAATTGACTTTCAGTAAATTGTAATCACCAATTACTGTAAAAAGATATTATTACACAAAATTCTCAATGCTAATGTTGAATAAGATTCAGAGATGAATTTGGAGGAAACATAACAGAGCAAAATATTTTTGATTGCCTGTAAGTCATTGGGTAAATTTTCTAACTGTCATATTGATTTTAGTAAGATATAGCATAAAGACTATCACAACCGCTATGAGTATTCCTCCACCTCTTGTTGAGCACTCTCTGTCTGTCTGTGTATGTTGTATCTTGTAGGTTGAGTTCGCCGTTGTGAATGTCTGCATGAAGCCAGGTTCGGTAGTCTGGGAGTTTGAAGTTCTGCATCTTTGAGAATTTCAAGCTTAGTTCGAAGTCCCTGATGTTTTGATAGTAGATTATAACGTTTTCACTTTTTGGATAATGTTCTATGTTTTTGTTGACTAGATGAAAATCGAATCATATTTTGTCATTTGATGTCACATATGCAGGTATACTGTTTATGAATTAATTTGTTTTTTCCAGATTTCAGGTTTGTTTACTTCAGCTTTTACTTATATAAATTCATCCCTCGGTTTCTGGTGTAGTCTGCTTGAAATGAAACTTCACCTTTGACAGTTGATTTTTTTCTCAGAATTTGATGACATATCCTTCAGAGCAAACGTAACTCGCATTGGGTTTGGTCTTTGCTTGTTTTTAATTGATTCTCACAACTTTGAATGGGTCACATCTTGTTCTTTCAATTGCTAATTATATTACAAGGCTTCTTCATCGGTTGCGATTCGTTCTGCCAAATTTGACTATCGCACTCCTTGATATAACATAGAAATAATTTTTTCTTTTTTGGCGTAGGAAATTTCTGATGACGTCTGTAGATTTAATTGAGACATTCTTATTAGTTTCGATATTTGATAAACGATTTTCAAATAATACTAAAGCTCGGTAACATTATTTTAAAATCATTGAATGACTTGTAAGTCGTCATCTTTGAATTTGTTCAAGAGATTACATGACTGTAGCATCATTGGAACTATCTCAGACCTTGTAGCATTTGGGACAGAGATATGCAACTCTTTCGATTTCAATTCTATGTTTCTTTGTTCAGTCGTGAAAATATCATACATTATATAATAATAATGAACAACTATCCAAAATCGCATGTTTATGTGTCTTCATATCTCTTAGAATCAACTTAATTTGTCCGCCATTTAACAAATTGTAGTCTTTTACTAATCACAACTTTTATGTATCGTCCGAAACAGTGCGTTGTAAAAATGTTACTAAAAGTATGCTATTACTTGAATTTGAAAATAAAATTCAGTTTTATTCGAGCTATACAATTCTATTCTATCAACGGTTATCAGGTCCGCGACGATACCAAAACAAATATAGGTCCGAACTCCGACGCCGTTGAATTGAGACTCAAGAGACTCAATATGATGATGAAAAATTTCTTCAAAAAGTAAATTTTTGGGGGTTGTGTGGTGTGGGGGGTTGGTTGGGGGGAGTGGGGGGGTGGGGGGTGTGTGCGCGTGTGTGTGTGTGTTTGTGTGTCAACAACATGATTTTCTCAAAACATATCCGATTTTTTTCTTTAACCATTTTGCACAGCTGAGCACAGTTCACTGTTTCATATAACATCAGTAATTTTGATTAAAACATTAAATTTTCAAATATTTTTGTAATTCAAATCTCTTGCTTGGCACTAACAATCATTGTAGTAGTAGTAGTAGCAGCAGCAGCCTGAAACCTTATTCAGTTAGGCCTCTCAGCATGGGTAACATTTACTTTACAAATATATTTTGTGAAAACTTCAAAATATGACTTGTGTCAATTGTCAAAATCTCAAAAGTTTTTGATGCAAGTGAGCCTAAAGTGACACATTTACAAAAATACTTAAATGACATTAACCTAAAACTGCTCAAATTTTTTCTCAGATAAGAAATGTTGTTTTGCTCTTGAGGGATATTGTGAAAGATGCCGTTTAATTAAACAAGGGGCTCAAAAAATTAAGGAAACTAGTAAAAATCTATGTGTAGAGTCAGATACAATTTTATAATATTTATATTACAGCAATGAAAAAGTAATCTCTTGTTAATGAACTTTTATCTCTGTGCGTTATATCTGTCCTCCGTACCTTCATATAGAATTGCAGAAGTCAAGGTTGCACTTTTTGATATGTTTCATCGGGCGAATGATCTCGGAGAACTTGCCATAATCTTTGGAGACTTAACTAGCCTCAGCGCAGGATAGCCCTCGTCCTGCTTGCAGGAAGAGAGTTTCTCAAAGTCTATGAATACTCTTTGTTTCTTTCAACTGGTGATTGATGGGACTAGATTTCTAGACAAATAGAAATCATTGACAATTTGATCTAATTTTGTCAAATAAAGAGACAGCTTTATCGACTCCAGTTGGGTGAAGTCCTTTTGGTAACAGTGATCATGCCATTTTGTCTCTTGATATCCAAATGGTTCTTTGTATAAAGGATTTCCCTACCACGAATCGTGAGATATATTTGCGAGCTAACTTTGAAGATGTGAAGAGAAATCTCCGGCAACCTGCACTTACTCCAGAAGACCCAAGCATCAAGGAATTGGAAACTAGTTGGCTGACTCTTAGATCAAGAGTTATCAATACTTCAGATGCTCACTCACCTATCCAGAAACAAGTTCCGAATAAAAATAACCCATGGGTAACAATGAAGATACGATTGGTATGAAAAGAGAAAGGACTACGGATTAAATTTAAATCTGCAAATCACCAATTCCAATACAGGAAATACAAAGAATTATGTAACAAAATTACTAACGAGACTCAAGTTCATGGGAGGAATTATGAACAAAATATTGCCCAAGGCCAAAGTTAAGCATCTGTAATGATTCATCTGAAAACAAATTTCTTCCAAAGTTTCTATTCCACACACTGTCTGGAAAGAAGATGGGGAAATTGCTTTGCCTCCAAGATATATTGCTGAGATCTTTGCAATGAATTTTGAAAACTCTTTCGCATTGCAACAAAATGAACCCCTCTCACCATTATCCCCATCTCCATCTAAGGAAACATTGGTAGATATTGTTATAAATGTTGAAGGTGTCTACAACATTTTCGTATTGCTTAATTCCAACTCCTCTGGCGACCCAGATGATATCCCACCAGTTGTACTTGCGCAAAAGAATTAACTCCAGCTCTTCCGAGACTCTTTCCACTCCTCTATCGAACTGAAAAATAGATATCATACCAATTTTCAAGAAAGGTATGGATCCTAATAACTTGAGGCCCGTTAGCTTAACCAGCTCATTATGTGAGGTCCTTGAGCAGATTCTGGCATGAGATATACTCAACTTTGGTTTGAGACTGTTCACATACCCCCTACCACCACCAACACAGCTTTGTACCAGCAAGATCTATGATGACAAATTTTCCATCTTCACTTCAAAACTGGACAATGGATCTAGACTGTAGCAACCCAACAAATATTATTTACTTTGACTTCTCCAGAGCTTTCAACACGTTACCACATCAAAAGGTGCTCCACAAACTTGCTCACTGTGGCATAAGAGGTATATTTTTGTATTGGATACAGTCCTTTCTTGAGGATTGTCATCTTTGGGTGTGAATTGGAGGAAACAAGTCATCACTGAAGAGATTTACCAGCAGAGTTCCCCAGGGCTCAGTATTTGGATCTATTTTATTCATGTTGTATATTAGCGATCTGTGCGACTGTAAGCATTCCCTCTTCACGAAGTATGCAGATGATATTATATTCTATTTCAACCCTCTGGTGAATCATGTTCAACTTCAAGACAACTTAGATTATGAATGGTCGCGATTTTGGATGCTCCCTTTGAATGAATCAAAATGCATGTTCTTGAGAGTGCCCCAAAAAAATCAGTCTCTTGTCGTTTGTAACACACTCTCTCAATTGTTTGGTGCCAAAACAATTGAAAATGAAATTTTGGGCTCGTAGGACAATGGCAACCCATGCCAACTTGCAATGAAACCTATCAGTATTTGCAGACTCGGCCTAATGCAATTTGGCTTATCAATGTGCTAGTAATTACTTGTTATTTTGTTAGTAAACACATTGTTTTCAAATAGTCAACATGTTGGTGTCATTGCACAGTTCTAAAAAGAGAATGTTTTTGGTAGGAGATGTGAAACATTAAATAATAGGTTCAAAACTTCCCTCAAAAAACTAACTAATAAAGAGGAAAGAGTAAGCCTTGGAACTATTGAGCAAAAAAAAGCTGCATGTTAAATATTTCTCTGCTGCAACTGCTGTGATACCATTTTATGAACCGTTAAAAAATATTCATTTTCTGATTATAATGCAAATGTGTATGTGCAAGCAGATTTACCATGCTGATCAAGAACATGTGACTTGGGAAACCTAACATTGAGGCACCTGGACATAATACTAAAGAATTTTCAATAAGCAAATACTAAACACAAATAATTTGTATGAATAAACGCAAAAAAGAACATTCGGAAGCCATAGAAGTTGATTTTCAAAATGAGGTTACAGACACTGACTGTTCACTGTGATACAGAACTGTTGCCTGCTTTAGATGCTCAGAAATCAAACAAGAATGTTTTCCGACTGTTAATTCATATGTAAATAAAGAACAACTTATTGCACTACCAAGGTTGACAAGGTCTTCAGGATGCAAATATGTGCAAGCTGTTTGGAAAGTGATTGTAGACTGGAATGTTGAAGATACAGTGCAAATTCTTGTTGTGATACAACAGCTTCAAATACAGATTGTATCAGTGGTGCCTGTATGTTTCTAGGACAAAAACTTAGTAAGGAAATGTTAACTTTTGTTTGTCCCCTTCATTTATATGAATTGGTGTTCGAAGTGAAGGTCAGTCAAGTGATTACAAGACCTGATAGTCCTCTCTTAAAAAACTTCCAAGATAACTTGAAAAACGTTGATCGTGATAAAATACATAGCTATAGAGCAAAGTTTTTAAGTGCCCGAATGTTTTTAAAATTTGCAATATGCTTGTTTTTTCGACCTGGATTGAGAAAAGAAATAGTCAGAGATAACTATCGAAAGTTGGTAGAGCTTTATAATTACACTTTTTGGCAGAGAGGGAGAGAAAATATAAAATTCAACCTCAAGGTGCCATGCCTCATGCATCATGCTCAGTTGCATGCATCCTGTATCATGTTTAGTACCATGTTGAAAATCACGAGCTAGGACACGGATGTACTATCACATATCTGCCTGTTCATCGTGTTCCACGTCCAGCCATGAATACAATGCATTTTGGTAGTGAAAACTCATTGCCAAGATGTGTGCTTTTTGAAGTCAATGTAGGTTAATTAAAAGCATCTTGAAGGCAGCTTTACATAGTTAAGCCGGCATTAGGCATTTGACTGATGATGTTACTGTCTTGTTACTGTTTGATGTAAACCAAGGAAACAAAGTAAAAATGGTCGTGAATTTAGCCAATGAAAATGTATCAAACTATGGTAAACTTATATCCCAATGCAGGAAGAACTGTGGGGCTTCATAGGAGAAAAACAAGACTATTTGGATTAAAAGCAATTTATTATTTGAATTCTCAAAACAAACGTTAAATTTCTCTATAATGGTCCCACTTTCTGGTCAAATATTGCATTTGAAGAAGCCAGAAAGAAGGTTTTAATGCTTAATCAGGTGAAAGAGCTGTTGCGAGACTTTTATTGTTTCATTGCAGTTAAAGAGGAACATTAGCAGTTTTTATAACATTGTGTACAAGATTAGCAGATGATTTATCCTGTCCAATAGTCTCTTCAGCGAAGCAAGCCATAAACCTCAGTGATCGACATACTCTTTAACATACTTTTCCTTTGATTCATTGATGTTATTGATTTATAACATGAAATCTTGTGATATTTTTTAATTATAAAATGATAATTATATAAGCACTGATTTGGACCATATCAGATGTAAATACTGTTGCCTGTAAGTTACTTAAATAAATAAATAAAACTTTAAAAAATTGTAATCTCTACATTTTGTGATTAACAACATTTTGGGTGAAGCATTTGAATTTTAAGGATAATATTTATGTGGATTCAAGCGATAAAACTATTTAAACCTGAAAAGGCTTTAGAGAATTGTTACTATGACAACCGAATCTTTCGAAAATTATTCAGATGTATAGAATTTGGTGATTATAAATGCAATTGTTATCCATTCATGCAGGAAATGTCATATTTTGCCATGAAGTGACTCGCAAGATATTAGGAAATAGACATACTGTGTTGTGTTACAAGGAGTTTGATATTGAACTTTGAAAGATATAGTTGAACTATGTGTAGTATTTAAATTGCATTATAATCTTTATATTTAAAACACTACTTTAATTTAGAAAGTAGTTTAAGCTTTATGCTTGACATAATTTCAAGATTTTTGCCTTCAAATGAAAGGTGGTAGAGTATAAAAGGTAGAGTATAATCATCATAAAATGATTAGAATGAACGTTTGCGCCTTCTTTTGTTCATTATTTCATTGTGCGAGTTGAAATTGATCTATTGAAAGCAGTCAGCATTTGTCTTCTGTGAATGAGATGTTATATAAGGAAAGCTAATAAGCAAGTTTCAAATTTCAAGAATTTTTTAATTCAAAAGATTATGATTGTATATAACTGCAATAGCCAGTAATCACAAGTTCTTCACAAACTATCTTCAGTTATTATAATTATATGTGGTGCATTACCTTTTTATATAAAGGTTGGCAGGAGGATTTCTTTGTCATAGTTCATTACAACAGACATGTATAGAATTTGGTAAATACACAAAATTTTAATTACATTCTCCAAAACATGTTTAACTCTGTGTTTGCTGTGAATACTGATTGTATTGTTCCGAGATTTGTCACCCTAATTTCATAGACTTTAAGAAAAAGGATTGAACATGAAACGATGTTTTGGGGTTTTTCGATTTTCCGTGCTGAGAATATGTTGAAATTTTTAAATTTTCTTCAGATCTTTTACGTGATGTGAGAGTTCAGCTAGTTATTATAATTTTTATAACCATTACAAATAATACAAGAAAGTGTGCAATATTGTAGCAATTATTAACCCTTCTACATGGAACCTAGATTCAGTGCGGTAGCATTCCAAGTCTGGTGTAATGAGAAGTGCTGAGCATCAACGCTGTAGCAGGTAGCTAGATTAGTGCACAGTTACAGCAACTTCATTTCCATATGGTATCTTATGGCAGAGGTAAATCTCAGACATCTATGACTGTTCTGTGTGAATAGAGATAGAAAGAAAACAGTGACTGAAAATGCCATTCCGTGTTGAATGGTTAGGAATGTGTTCATCTTTTTCTTACACAAAATTTTTCCTTTACAGGGAAAACTGATCCATTTGACCCCTTCGATGATTCCACAGCTGCAACGGCAAAGAGTCCAGTAGATGTAAGTTTGCCATACTCCACATTCTAATTTGTTATTGTTATTTGTCATCAATTTTTTTTAAAAAAAAAGTACTTTTTGTGGCGAAAGATGGCAGCTGGCAAGAGGATGGGGCTGTACCAAAAATCGAGATATGACCATAAAAACTAGAAAATCAACTATTCCTTCAATCTCCAATTGGGAGACGAATAGAGCATAGGTCTCATAAGGGAACGTAGGCTTACAAGGCCAAACTGGTACTGGTACCGGTACCAATTGGGACATTAACAAAAAGGTACTGTCTGGGAGACGTTGGCACCTGGGCACAGGTGCAGAATGGTGGCCAAAACATTGGCACCTGTGCCCAGAACACGGTGTCTCCCAGACTGCCATGTAGATACATAGGTCTCGTACATATCTCTATCACCAAACAATCGTTAAAGGATATTTGTTGCAATTTTAACGACAAATACTTCTGAATCCTCTAACCTATACTGCAATTTACCCAACTCTGCTTTGGCAGGTATCAGCTATTGATAGTTTCATCCAATTGGGACCTTACACGTTACCATAGTGACGTTCAAGCTGCCGATTGGATGAACTGTCAATAGCTGATACCTGTCAGAGGCAGAATTAGGAAAATTGCAATATGTGTCATAAGCGTATTTTTATTTAATTTTTAATATCTTTTACATATACATTGTTTACTTTATTTCGTAGGCCCCAGGAAAGGATCCCTTTGGGTGTGATCCTTTCGCGTTACAACCTACTGGAGGTGGGCCTCCGCCTCGCCCGGAGAGTCCTAGTCCTGCGTTGCCTCCAAAGAAGAGCAAGGTGCCTCCCCCTCGGCCTGCTCCACCACGGCCTTCGCAAGGCCCTACTATGAAGGCTGCTCCAGCTCCCCCTACTCCCAGCCCAGATCCTTTTAGTAGCAATGATCTCTTTGATGACAGTGGACCTGCTGTTGCTCCTGCTCCGGTTCCCAATGACCCTTTTTCCAGTTCTTCTGGTAGTGTAGGTTTTGCAGATTTTGCCAACTTTGACAGTAAGGTAAGACAAACTTCTTTATATTTTTACTTTTTGCAAGCATCAAATCATGTTTGTATTTGCAAAGCTTTCCTTTCATTGTTGCTACTAACAAGCAACATTTCAAGTTTTTAATTTTTTTTGTGTTCAGATACATTTTGAAAAAGACAAAAGATCTTTAAATTATAAAAATTAATTGTGGAAACTTGAACCAAACACTGCACTTGCTTTAGCCCTATGGATAATTTGGTATTTTTTTGTTTTCTTTATGTAGTGAGTTGAGCATCTCCAATGCCTTTGAGTTATATAGTAATTGTTTTCTGTTGTTTTTTTTTGCCTAGTGTTGCCATCGTTCTTACTTGTCCAGACCTAGCAATTTCCCATCCAGACAATTGTCCATAAACCTAAACATCAAACCAAACTCCTCTACCTGGGTAAATGTCCTTATTATAAAATCTATATCATTACAAAACCTTTTGTTAGAATATTAATTTTGTTATTAAATTACTGAGGGGTAAAAAAGGACATTTTATTTGGAAGTGCGATGAATGTATCTTTTTACCAGTATAGATTTTTGGCTACTTTAACTTTAATATTATTCATGCTCTTTTAATTTTTCTTTTATGCATCTGTTCAAAATGTCTAATGTTGTTGATTTTAATATTCAAGAACAAAATTGCTAGTCGGCTGAAACTCATAATGTAGACAATTATTTTCAAATCATTGTTCAGTAGCAAGTTCTTTTTAATTAATATGAAAGTAATTAATTCTTTCAGTTTAGAAAACTTTTCTTCTTTGTTAAAAGTATAAAATGTTCTTATTTTCACCCATCAGTTTAATTAATTGTAATGTGTAATTAAAGAAGATGAAAGTAATTATTGTATATGATTTTTAATTTAGTCAATGTTGTGTGTCAATAAGGTTTTTATTTTCTACGTTGATTTGTTCTGTTAGAACTGTTCATATGATAGCATGCAGGCTGTTTGAATGCAGTTTCAATATTTATAAGGGTGGCCATCTTTTAAATAAATAGTTTTAAATCAAATGTTTTTTTAAATCATTTTTTTAAATGAACAAAACTGTTTTTCCTATTCTTCATCAAAATTAATCCAAACCACCTTTTTTACTCTGAGACATGCAAACCTTCAAAATACATAAATACAAAAGTTAATTACAAAAGGACACAATAGCAATTTATAACATTTATTGAAAATTTAAGGAGTAAAGAATCTTGGGAATATTATGACTGTTTACCTCTTAACCAGGAGTGATAAAAGAATGTGTTTATTAAAATTATATTTGAATTAGTGGCTTGATGAGTTTGCTTATCATTTTGCTTCGAAAAACTTCACCTGTGGGTCATAATAAATCATCATTGTATATAAATATAAATGCACAAAGGGCATTACAGGGGTTCTAACAAAGATTAGAATAGATCATAGGACTAATAAGATAGCAACCAGGACACAGTGTCTCCTGGACAGCCAAGAAGCTTCATGGTCTCGTACATATCTCTATCACCGAACAATCAAGCTAAAGAATTGGATTGCCTAAGACCATTAGAACCAGTTAATGCCCATGGTGTATGTAATATTTTTATTTTTTACCTAATTTTAATGATTCAGATTTACTTATTTACTAATTAACTATTTGTTTACTTGACTCGGGTTGACTTGTCATATTACCCATTCATAATTTCATTTAATAATTTCCTCCATAAGAGAACATTTGGCTTGATTCAACTGTTTAAATATTTCCCTTGTAGCCATGATCCTTTCGATCCAGGTAAGTTGTGAAGTATATTTCGAGCTCTGTATCAAAGGCAATAGCAAACAATAATGTATCATTAGAAAGTAAATATATTATTGCATTGGGCAGGGGAGATAAGATGTTTTTGCATTACTCTTTTGGGCAGGGCAAGACGATTAATCCTTGCATTATTGTGTTAAATGTTACAAGTAATACACATTTTGCAGAAGTGGATCCAGAGACAAATATTGGGAGGGGAAATTAAAAATGTTTTGGTGGAATGTGTCATTACAGATTTTGTAAAATGTTGCAGGCTACACATAGCTCTTGTTGTGATACGATTTTATTCATTTCGATGATTATCCAAAAATATTTTTGCTTGAAAGTTTCCTGACAAGTTAAAATTAATAGTTACAGAAAAATTTTAGGGGTTGGAAATTTCCCTCATATTCTCCCCTCCCCGGCCCCCATGGATCCGAGCCTATGTTCTTACATAATTAATTCCCTGTTATAAAATGACTTTGAGGTTGGAAAATCAGGTTCACTGGTTTACGAGACAAAATGAGATAAAAATTTTGCAATCTGTGACTAGCTTGTTTATTTAATGCCACATCAGGTAGACTACATAATAATTCTGTGTTAAGATGGCAAAATGTTTTTAAGTCATTTTTGAAAAACTTTCCAGCAATTATAACCATCAAGATCTCAAGAAACCTTGCGCTATGGCGTGTGTCTTTTTGCAATTTGCCTCCATTGTTTTTTCGTAAACTACAGGAAAGGTGCACTTTTTGCCTGCTTCTGAACACTTACAACCAAAAGTGATTTATGTTGTTTTGTGTCTCAGATCATGACAAAGTTTTATAATTTTGCCATCCTAGCATAGAATTTAACTATAAACATTATAATATTCTTTATTTGATTAAAAATATATATTACAAATATAAATTAATGTAATTTAAGTTGACTTCACATTTAACATAAATAAAAATTAAATAATTTATATTATTTTGTCCGCAGTAATTAAATACTAATTAAATATCAAATCTTTAAAAAAATTAACAGAGATATGAAAATAACATTTATTGCATCAACATTGCCCTTAAGAGTGTATTTATGAAAAGTAGTTAAAATTAAAATTTAATAAAAAGTAATTTTAGTCAAGTTATTTCTAATGATGATTATCTGATTTAAAACATCTAATTAATAGTAGAATATGCCTGCATACTAGTAATAATAATAATAATAATAATAATAATAATAATAATAATAATAATAATAATAATAATAATTTAAGTATCCCCCAAAAAAAATTATTGAAGAAAAAATAGTGTTTAAATTAATTTCTACTCTGGTGGTTTTGGGCTTTGTTGCAGATTAATGCAACCACCACGTTATTCCTTTCATTGATTCTCAAATATTCATGTTTTATTATAAATGAATGGATTGTGAGTTTAGTGCTTGAGGGAAACGGTATAAATGCCGAAAATTATAATTTTCATATTTTCAATGAGAAACGTTCTGTGCTCCTATTTAAACATAGTGGATTGGGAGCTTCAATGCCAAAAAGTTTGTTATTACTAGAGCTCGGAAGTTCAGACATTTATTGTATCAAATATAGGTTGGAAGAAAGACATTTAGTTTCACAAAAATATGAACGGAAAAAAGGCATTAATTCTAGATAAAAATCTAGGGATCCAAAAAGACATGCAAACAATAAAAAATCATGTAAAAGGAATTTGTAAAAATTAATAATCAATCTTAATCCACTTGTCCAGCCTGCATGATGGCTACGAATATATTTTGCTCGCGGCGCTGTCTCTTTGAAGTACTATTGTGGACTCCTTTTTGAATCTCGAAATGACATCAGTGGAAACGAAATTATGTACTTTGCATGTGCAATCCCCAATTCCGAGAAAGATATACACAGAGCTGTCCTCGGAGGCCATGCTCGAAAGTAGGATGGAGGTCGAACGAACCCCATCCATTCGTCAACGAACAAAGCCTATCGAAAAAATTCAAAAATGTTCACTGGTTTCATCTTTTTTATTTAGATTTGTAATACAGCCTCTGCTTCCACAGAGAGATAAAACACGATCATTTCTTTGTGTTGTCCAGGCTTGCAGGTATATATTCAGCTTGTTCGCCATCGGTGCTAGGAGAAAAAACAAAATGATGTTGTAAAAGGCAAAAATAAGCTAAAATTGCGAAAATAAGCATCAGAAGCTAAAATGGACAAAAAAGACAAAATGAAAACTTACTAAAATAACTCCAAAAATGCAATCAAGCTATTCCTATTGTTAAGTCATAAAATAGTAACAATTTCAACAACAAAAATTGCCAAACATCCGGGTTCCGTTCATTACGATGCTACGCGTTCGATGGCAGTGTCCCCATCACAGTCCAGTTCAATTTAAACAAAAAGCACTTCAAATTCATGGAGTATGTGTTATGATTCTACAGTAAAATCTAAGACTAAAAAGTTTCCGTCCTGGCTCGTTTCCGTTTTATGGAGGGTTGCCAGAAAATCACTTTATAACTTAAGTGAAGTATTTTTGATATAGGAATGTTACTGGAATAATGAAATGAGGTTAATTTATCACTAGGGGCGGATTTAATACAATGTCATATTTCACTTTAAAACAATGCCTTTTAGTGTAGATATTATTTTATGTTTTAGCGTTCGGAAATGGTCAATTTTTATGACTTTTTTAGTATTTTTCGTCGGTTTCTACTTATAGGTCATTTTTTTACCTTTTCCCGTGATTTTTAAAGCATTTTCATATATTTCATCGATTTTAATGTCATCGACAATAATATCAATAATGTTTCTAGCTTCAAATAATATTTACGAAAATGTTTACCACATAATTCTTGAGTAGCCTGGAATGAAAATGTGTATTTTTGCCCAAATATATTTACACTACTTTGCAAGAGAAATAATTGATGTTATTCATATTAGTGAAGTACATTGTATGTTTTGTATATCTGACTGGTTCAAAAAATGTTATCAAGAAATATTCTACATTTGCACAAGTATTTTATCATCAAATGAGAGAGGAAGAAATACGCAAACTGTGACAAGAGCTTTCGATCAAAGAACACTCACAAATAAATAGATTCTATGAAAAGATGAAACATTTTATAGAGAAGTCTCTATTTTAATGAAATGTACAAAATAGGCGTCTATAATTACACGAATATGCACCAACAGGAAAAATCGTTCAAATATGCACATGTCCACTCACATTGTTCTATATTGCACCATATTATTGAACCAAATGTCAAGAAATTGCACTTAACTATGCACTGAAGCATCGGGCTAAAATACGAAAAACTCATCCTAGCAATTTTCTTTGAAATCGTTTTTAAAAAATGGCGATTAAGCGCTACTGTAAATTTGAAATTTAAAGCACTTTTCACAGAAAATGTTTGAATTTTTGAAAAACTTCATATGAAGAACTTTAAACTGGAAATACAAAGTGTGTTTACAAATTGCTGGACATGTGCATATTATCGGCGTGAGAGATATTTCAGAAAAATTACATTGGTGTAATTTTTTTAAGAAAAAAAATACCCCGAAATGAACTTTACGTCATATTAAAAAGTACAATTAACACTATTCTTTCGAAAAGTCCGAAGAAAATATTTTGTGCCGTTTTTGAGAAGTTATAGTATTTGTAATTTTTTTAAATGGCACAGATGATCGCAATATCGCCTGAAAGCTACTAAAATTTTCCAAAAAATGTGCATGACCTTAATGAATTAACTCACAATGGAAAAACAAATTTTATTTGAGGGAAACATTTATCTTCAAAGATGAAATTGTAGGAAGACGTCCAAAAAAATTTAAATTTTCAAAATTTTGAGTTAAACCTGAAAATCAGACATATGCCACCATAATAAATGTATTTACTCTATTCTTACAAGAAATTTAAAAAAAAATTATTTGGAGGGAAGATCGAATAATACACAACTAATTAGTTGCAAGAACTGAGAAAACTGATGTTATCGACTAATGGTAAGACGGTACCTCTGGTAGAACGGTCGAAATCCGCAGCCATCTTGTGGGGAAGAACTGATGATTCTATGAGTGGAGACAATGTCAGTAAGAACCCAGAAGACAAAGGAGAAACAGACAACACTGACTCGGAGACAGAAAGTAGTATGAAAGTGACGACCACTACAAAGTTTCTTAGTGATATGTGCGACAAGATGCACCCCCCCCCCAAAAAAAAAAGAAATCGAAAACTCGTGTCGGTTCGCGAATGGGCCAGAAAGTGATAGATACGGAGGACGTGAGGCGCACGACGTACGAAAGCGCGCGTCAGGCGAAGGATCGGGCCGGGGTCGACGTAAGTCTGGGAAACTGAACTGGACTACAGAGAAATGTAGATCGAGCCGTGATCTTTCCGATTCCTTCGGAAACGAACACCACAGTGGGGATCGCATGAAACACGTCACGTAAGTTGAAATCCAGTCATGGTGATTAAAGATGCAATGCTAAAGGGGGTCAAGAGATAACATGAAAGAGAAGAGCGACTGAACGTTGTTATGCAGCTTTTGCGTAAGAATCCTTAAGAAGCCTATTCGATACAGAACGGAATCCTCATGAAAGGGGGGGGGGCGACAGGGATGTAGTGTTACCTAGCACATGCAGCGATAGGTCGGAAGGAAGATACACAATAACGCTCGTTTTGGTACGAAGATGATTCAAGCTGTGTACTACATTTCCAAATTGCGGGAGAAGCTAGAATCCTTGTCGAGTGTTGTGTAACGTGTATCATGGAAGAAAAGAAGGGAAAGAAGACTTACTTCAACCTTCTTTCTTACCTTTCAACCTGAGGGTGACGTTCTGGAACACACACATCGTATGGATCGCATAGGGCCCATTACAACCACCTCAAAGTTGCACAAGTATTTATTTGTTGTTAGGTTTTCCGAATTGACTTGGAGTTTTCGTACAAAACCAACCAACGCGAGTGAAGAAATTAGCAAATTGGACCATTATACACTCATCGTTTGATAATCCTCATAATCAGTGACCGAGAAGCAGCTTTCACTTTTAAAGCATTTCAGGAGTACTGCGCAAAAGATGGAATTAAACACGTTCTTACTACTACTGGAGTGCCACGAAGTAATAAACAGGTGAAGCGAATCAATAGTAATATAATTGGCCCAGTATTGGGGTTAAGGACTAACCCTCACAATGGTACCGACATACGAACACGTTAGAGAGATGTGTTAACAGTACTTTCCAGCAAGGCAACCAGGTAGGAGCTCGTTTGAGGTCCTCTTGGGCGCCAAGACGAGACATCGCGGCAATGTAGCCATTTCAGACGTCTGCGAGCAAGAAGCAATCCAGCTGTTGGATCGTTAGAGAGATCTTCGAAAGAATCCATCCTGAAGATCCATGAAGAAAACCGGTGATGCCACAACAAAGTCGAAAGCAGTCGGCGTCGTTAGCCGAATCCCTTCGCCGAAGCAAATTCGAGGCATCGCGGGTGCCTTGTTGAGTGACAGTCTCGCAACCTCGATATTTGAAGGCACCGAGCCCCTGGACGAAGGTAAAAGGCACCTATTGACTGTCACGTGATCAGACTTGGCATGATTACTTCGTGCCAGGCTCTCAATGCCCGGGAAAGATTCAGAGACGCGTTGCGTCGACGGAGAAAAAAAAAACTTTAGTAGGCGATGGGCGATCAAGTTCGATCCATGTATAAAGACGAAGCAGAAGTCACAAGGCTCCGAGGACAAGAGGTGACCTCCTAAAGGTAACGATCGATCCGAGGTGACTTGAGTAGCGATTTCAATGAAGATGGAGCCGACTACGTGAATCCGCGCGTATTCCCTTCCGCGGAGGCTTTTGAAGATGGCTGAGTGTGGGATACGAAATGTGACTTCCGCGGTGTTGGGCCACGACTCCACCACTTTGTGGAAGAAGCGGGAGTGATTTTGCTGGAACAAACAATATGTGTTGAAGTGTGTGTTCTTTTTGTATCTTTGGGTAATTTATTTTTATATATAAATTTATTTATTTTACGTCGATTTGTGCCGTGTCCTTTTTTCGTTTATCGTAGACCTGACATTCCCATATACACACATCACATCACAATGTCAATGTTACGTGTTCTATTTGCAACCACCCACAAATTTTACCACTGATTATAGGGGGCAAAGTTCACAAATTTTTAAAATTGTTTTTTTATCCACCCTATTTCTCATTTTGACAATAGCAGTTCTTTGCTAGCTGCATTCATACAGCTCATGATATTTGATGTAAAATTTACATCTTGCACTCAGCCTCTATTTAGATTATTTTCTTAAAGGGGAAAATTTTTGAACAATGCTTTCAAAATTGATTTTCAATTTAGTATGAGATGAATGGGAATTTTTTTCTGGATTTATTTTTAATATATATTTTTCTTATTCTTTGTTTTTGAGACATTCTAGGTTTGTGATGCTTAGTTTAGCATGCTGCTTGCATGCATGTTGCTGCACCCGCTGCCTCACTGTATCTGTGGCACTACCAGAGATGGTAACACATGAGGTTGAAGTTTCCATTTTCTTACAGGTCTGATGTGGAGATTCCAAGTAACCGGACATTGTTTTTGTTTCTTTCCCAAATATTTTTCAGCCTTAAAAAGTTCTGCTCCCATTCTTCAGTTCTCTGGCCCAGCAGCAGGCATGCCACGAAGTCCTGCTGTTAGGACACCTACGCAGGGGAACACAAGTACATCCAGCGCACAGTCTCGTTACTCTCATCTGGAATTCACAGAGGATCCCTTCCAAAACTATCGGTACGAAGACCCCTTTCATATTGCTGATCCATTTGAGGAAGAAGGGGACCAGAATGGCAATGCTTTGCCAGTGACAGCTAGCCCCAAAGTGAGAAGGGAACCCACTCCCATTTTGGCAAGTGACAATAGCACCACCAACAGCAGGGTGAAAGTGAAAGTCAATGGAGCTGTGGGGGGAGGAGTGCTAGCAAGTGGGCAAAAAGGCCGACCTGCTGCTGCTCTGCCTCCTGAGGACCAGCAGTTAGCGTGGGCTGCAGCCGAGAGCTTACGCCTAGAGACAGAAAGACAGGAGCGCCTCAAGCAAGAGCAAGCTGATCTGGAGTATGCCTTGGAGCTGAGCCGAGCTGAAAAGAAGGGGTTATGAAGCCACACATTTTGGGATGTGGCATCCATAAGGCTACGTACAGTATACTAGGAGTGGCAGGCATATCAATATGTAATGCTGCCTTTGTTGCTAGTTGTCTTTATGAAGAGATAAAGTATGCACATGAATGGTCCCAATTGGAATTAAACGTTCTAGGAGCCACATACTTCATACCTAGTGTATTTGCAATATTGTATAATAAAGTATAGACAATGAATTGTTAATTAGTCTTCATTCAGTTAGCAGCCTCTCTTGTGTAATGTAAACTGCTTGTATGGACGTCTCTCTTCTTTTATCACCAAATGTTTCCAAATGAGTTTTTTCATTATGTACATACTCAGTTTTCAATGTGCATTTGTAAATAGTCATAACATTTATTGTATACAACAAGAGATCTCTTTTTATACTTTTGTTTCACCAAAGCTCAAAGTCAATACTTGACATCAAGTAATTATATCTAAATTGTGTAATCATATAAATGTTATATGAAGTATGTTGCTACTGTTAGCTGAGACAGTGAAAAATCATTACTGTAGTCTGAGCCAGTCAGAGATGTGTTTCTCGAATACTGCCCTTTCTTCTGTGTGTGGTAGGAATGTTATGCCTGTTATGTTTGTGCACCATGGGACATTTGCTGTCATATGGCATAGAACAGTATTCAATTGAAGTTTGATTGGTTGATACTGCTGTGAATCAGCTAGATTTTTATATACATATGTGTACATCTATAAATATATATAAACACTCTGTAATGTATTAATGTACATTGCTTCACAATAATTCATGTATATAAAAGTATATATCAGTACTCAATAGAGTTGATGTTAACCATGTTATTTGATGCCATTAGTGGATGCATGTTTGTAATATATGACAATGCGGAAAAAATCGAGTTGATAATGTTATTCATCCTGTAATACTGAGACAATGTAGAAAATGAAGAGAATGATCTAGTTAGTTGTATTATGTTATTGTTTACTCTGTGATACTTTTGTTGTTCATAAAATGAGAGCATGACATAATTGATTGGTGTGACAGTTAATGAAGCAATCTGTGACGAGAGAATGGATTACATCCCAGTTACACATGCATATCTGCCTTTTCTTCCTTTTACATTTCTGGCAGAAATTGAATGTCTCTGGTGTGTTATGTTACAAATTTTTGTAGACAGTGATTGATGTAGATGTTGCTGAAGTGACTTAATAAAGCATTCAAAAGCAGTTTTACAGGCATCAAGACACGTAACTTCTCTTGCAAGTCATATCGATGGTTAATGTATACATAGATAATTTATAATTGAAGTAATATTGCTGTAAGAAGTGTTACTGTGTGAGTGACAAGCATATTCTTGTCATCTGCCAGTGAAGCTGCTTTTAAAGCATGCGAACTATCAATGTTTGATTGTTGATTTTACAATTTATTATTTTTATGAAATGTAAGAAATTCAAATAGAAAGTAATACTGAGCTTGCCTAGTCTCTCCTTTCATTACTATTATGTAAAAATTCTGCTGAGCAGAAAGAGATGCATAATAATCTCAAATAGACCACAATTGGAACAATACATTGTGCACCAAAAACCAATGTCAGTGTTTTACTGCTCCAACTGGTTTAATGTGTCTTTAATCTGCATTATAGAATTGAAAGAGAATATTTTATGACAATACTCTTGAAGTCATGTAAAACATTTTTCTGTAGTTGCTAGAAATGGGAGGGGGG
>BOPP01000094.1:567661-579042 GCA_017312745.1 Gryllus bimaculatus
TACGCACCCGTACAGTATGCCCGGTCCCCCGGGGCCGTTTGCAGACCCCTCCTTCAACTCACCCCGCCGTGCAGTTGGGTCGACACGTGTGTAGGAAGTGCGGCCTCGGCTCTCCCACGAGCAGTTTCGCGAAATCCGTCACCAAGAGCACAAGGCCCAGCCCCAAGAGGTACTCGCGGTACCAGAAGGCCGTGAGGCGCGCGCCCACCTCCGACCGCGTCTTCGACGACTCTGTTGCGGCGAAGTCGTGCGGCCTTCGTCCCCAGGCCTCGACCAGCCACACCTGCGAGACAAACAGCACGGTAAGCAGCGTTGCGTCAGCGTTGCGCCGGCCGCGAGAGCAGCAACGCACCACCAGCAGAGGGGCGAGGGCCGTGGTCGCGAGCAGCGTCGTCAGGCTGACGGTGTCCCCGCGGAAGCGGAAGCTGATGGCGGGGTCGTCGCAGAAGAAGCCCGCCTTGGTGCTCGGGACGAGACCGCTCTCCGCCAGCGCCAGGAACGTCACCACTGCAACAGCGAGAGACGGCACGACGTGGCCCGTCGCCCCGTGCGAAGCGCCCGCAGGCGCGTGGGCGGAGGGCCACTCACCGAGGCTCGCCCGATTCTCGCCCGCATCTCGGAAGGCCGCCCACCGCCCACGTCGCGCGCGGCCTGGCGCAGCTGTGCGCTCGCTGCCCCCACGCCTCCGCCTCCCGGCCCGCCAGCTGCTCGCGCTAATGAAGACCGAGTGACGTCACGCGGCCGCGCCGCCAGGCGCGCTGAGTCGCGGGCGCGGGAGCGCAGCGCGGCGCGCGCCTAGCGGAGCCGCCCCGCCCCGCCCCCCCCCCCCACCCACCCCGCGCCCCGCGCACGGGCCCTGTCACTCCGCCCGCCCGCCCACCGCACAGCACGCGCGAATGTTGCCAGGAGCGTGAGAGAGAGGCGGATGGAGAAGCGGGTAAATTGAGCCCGCGCGGCCCCTCCCGACGCTCGTTGCCTCCACTTGTCGGCTCGTTGCTCTGCCCAAGGGACTGGATGCTGCGTCCGGGCTCGGCCAACGCCACAGCGCTCGCGTCGCCGTCGTCGTTGTTTCTTTCGATTCCCTCGAGAGGCGGCGGGCGCGCGCGGTGCGAGGTCGCCGGCGCGTACTCACCGGAGCAGCCGCACAGGGAGTCGACGAGGTGCGCCTCCAGGGCGAGCGCGCCGCGCAGCCATCGCGGGGCCGTCCGCTCGCGCGGCCGCGTCGACCCGTTGTGCCTCCGCCGCCCGGCCGCCTCTGCCGCCCGGCGCCCCGGCCCCCGAACCCCGGCGTTGTGGGGCGCCGCGCGCCCCGCCCCCGGCCGCCCCCAGGCCCCCGGCGCATAGCGGCGGACATGCTTATACGAAGATCTCCTCGTGTGTATTAATCGCAGGCCGCCCGTGCCGCGTTCGATGGCGCCCGCGCCTCAGCTCGCCGGAGGCAGCTCGGGTCGGGAGGCAGCGCAGCGTTGCGAACGGCCGCCAACAGAAGGACGGGCGAGGTCTCTCCAAAAGGATTCCTTTTTATTCGCATCTGTTTATTGATGCATCACAAGAAGTACACATTGCTCTGTGGTTTCACAGATGCGCTGTGCGGTTGCCTCGTGCACTGAGACATAAACACGGATAACTACTTCTTGCGGCTCATTTGAATATTCTACTAGGATAGACGAGAAATTCACTTTTCAGGCATGCAAATGCACTGTTTGAAAGCTGCAGTCCTATAGTTTTCATTCATCAGGTCGTACAGAGAGGATGACGTAATGTCACGAAACCCGGAGAGTTGGACATCTTTTTGTCGGTCCGCGAAGGTGATGTTGGGTGTGAAAATGTAATCTGACGTCAACCGGTCAAAGAACAAGGTCCCGAAAACAGATGTATAAGGAATGTCAATGCGAGGATTAAGATTGGAAGCAACGTGCACGCATTTGTTATAATGTTCGGAACACATGTTAACGTTTGGTATCAGAAGAAAAAGAAGGATCATATGTCCTTAGTCTGCATAAACAGCAGTTGCGTTTTATGAAAGACACATAGTAATGAAATCGCCCTCCCTCAATGATCAACAGATGTCTTGATACACACTGATTGAAATCTGGAGGAAAACTGGCCGACTCGTTGCAAAAATGGACGACGAAGATTTCATTCGATTTAGGAGATGCAAAATTATTAAATTCTGAAAAAAAAAAAAAAAAGACAAATACGATTCTGGATTATTCATTTTGATACTTCGCTGATGGGGATATATTTTAAAAATGTGAAGATGTAAAGATATGATGATGTTAATGAACGATAGTGATGAGAGTTGCATTGAGGATTTATTATTTGATTAATTGGGGATTTATTATTTGTACTGCTAATTGTGGATTTATTATTCGATTAGGGCATACCCGAGTAATGCCAAATTCAACGTATTCTTTTTCTTCTGCAAAGCTTCTATTACCGATGGGGTGAGTATTATCGTCTTGCCCAAGGTTTTTTCGGGTTCTAAATCAGTTTTGGTGATATTTTATCTCGGAGTGAAAGTTGAAAGAAATGTCTCTTAGCATGCAAATGAACTGTGAGACTTGCTCATTTAAATTTATCTACTCCGATTATTATAATCGGAAATGTGTTGGATGACTTGGTTAAAGATTGTACTTTCGTAATAATTTCGTGGCACACAAAAATTATTAACAACTCTATTGAGTGAGCAAACTATAAAATTAAAAATGGTTCACATATTCTTTCTTTCCATCTTCGGTTTCCTTTTCTAGAAAAACGTATCACCCATTGATATACAAGTTAAATACATTTGCAATAAGATATCGAATTTTTCTTGAAAACAACCAACATCTATATTGACGAAGCTGCCTTTTTAAACGAGTTGACGTTGAGAAATAGTAGTAATTAAAATCGTTCCACTGCCGCTGGTCTTGCACGGCGCGCGGTGCCGTCGTGCGCTGATAGCAAGTGGCAGGAAAAGGAACCACGAGCGACGCGGAAGAGGTGGGGTGGGGCTCGTCGCATGTTTTCAAAGATACCAAGTCCTGGTTGGGCGCAAAAGGACATCGCCTGTCAAGTACATGTTCAAGACCGGATGTTGGACTGACATGGCTGACCGGATGTTGAAGACGTGAGAAGATGGGGTTCATCACATACGTGACACTTCATCCTGTCAGAGAAGAATAGCTTATACTAGGGATGCAACATCCATATCGATGTTTTTATACGATCAAGGATGAATATATCATCCATTTTTTGAAGCCGATGTTTTTCAACATCGATGATTTGTGTTCGATGTTCTTACGTAGTCGATATATTTTAAAAAGTCCTCAATAAAATCTTATTATACTACATCAGCCAGATCCATTCGAGAATATCAATTTTGGAGAAAATCGGCTGAATAGTTTAGCCGCTAGCGTTGTTCACTGACGGAGGGACAGACACTCAATCGATTTTTCTGTATCCAGGACCCACAAAACATGGATTCTGGCTACAACACGTGTTAGCGGATTTCCCTCGTAAATTTAGCAATTGCATTTATCCCCTTTTCCATTTCCGGGGCCCTGCAATAAGAGTTTTTCAGCCGAAAAGTCTCCGTTTTTTCACGCAGCATTACAGCGTAAGTGGTGGCGAGAAAATCAAAATTAACAAACGAGACACTTTCAAGTTAAAAATCTCTCATTACTAATCCAGGTTTCAAAACCGACGGTTTTAGGTCAATATTTTATTAACGTTACTGATGTTTTAATTTTGAGCATCGACGTTTAGAAACGTCGATATTTTGTTGGCGAAGTCGCACACCCAGTATGTACTCGTCTTCGAAATACAAAGGCAGATCTTGTGACATCCAATAAATGATCAAGACTTACACAACAAATTTAGGGAGAATGTGAACAAGGTATTGGGATATTAAATATTGTTATATTGTGTATACGTTTTATTCTTGGTAAATGTTAGAATTACAGTGGTCTTGCTGCATATAATTTCCACTCATTTCTTAAAGAGTAGTACACTAAAAATTAAATATATAAAAGTTTACTAGAAGTAGCCTAATTCAGAATTGTAAGAAGATGAAGCCACCAAATTGTGTTACAAAATTTCTGTGAAAGCCAATTCAAACATCTGTAAATTGTAACATTACTTTACATAGAACATGAAATATATCATCGGAACATAAGAAAAATAACGTATTTCAAAAATTATCATTTACTAGTAAGACAAGTGTTTTAATCTAAGTGGAACGTTGATTGTGCAGCCAAAAAGTATTTTACTTTACCTACCTGAAGGTAATGTCGTGAATTGTCTTTTATTTTACTAAAAATATTCTAATTCCTATATGTATCTCTTCACTGAACTCAACATAGCCAATTTTTTAGATGTCTCGTTTGTTGTGCACTTTTCAATTACGTGTTGTATTCATTTGCACTTTTTTAAGAATCCTAATTATTAATTTCACTTTCTTATTCAACATTATTAAAAGAACTTTGTGCAAATATATATTCGTGAATTGAATGTAAGTATGTAAGTTAATGATAGAACGATTATCATTCCTACTTTTTGTTCTAAATGTACTGGCTAGTGAATTATATTAGATGGTTACAATAACTGAAATCTGCTTAAAGTTTCGTTTACCTAGATATTCAGAGCATAGTGAACAGTTTCTTAAACTTACAAAATAAATAGTAATTTTCTAAATAATCAAATATTTATAGGAATGAAAATTAATAGATCTTTCGTGGTAATCTACAAAGCGATGGGGAACAACGAATGCTAAGACAATAGTACTTGAATCACTTCTTGAACATTTTTTACTCTGTACACAATCAAACAACTTTGTAATTCACAAGAAATAATACGAAGAAATTGCCACTTCTTAACATGTTATTCCCGCAATACCTTCTTAATTTTATCTAATAATTGAAATTAGAAATGCGTTTAAAATTCGAAACAGTGCATGGCGTCAAAGATACGTAGCATAATACTGCTTTATGCGAGTGCCATCATATCCTAGAGTTTGATGGAAAGGATGCAACCATTTCAATGGAAGTCGGATCATCAAAAGAGAAACGTTCAGAATTAATCAAGCACGAATTCAAACACTAATTAAAATTGCATCAACCTGAAGGATCATTAGAAACCATCTCTAGTGGCGTTGAAAGGAATACGTTTTGCTATTACGTGCACCATTGGCCAATTGGTGCCGAGAGAGAGAGAGCCGGGCGCGTGGCGGCGGCTGGGCCTTGAGCCGGCGCTCCAGCAGCACCTGCAGGGCGGCGGCGACGGCGGCCGCCACCCAAATGGCGAGCGCGGGCAGCACGTCGCGCAGGGACAGCGCCCGCACGTTGCCATGCGGCGGCGCGCGCTCGCGCGGCCAGTAGCGCAGCTGGATGCGCTGCAGAACGCCCGCGCGCCGCAGCTGTTGAACCCTGCGGGCAACACGATACTTCCGGTCGCGCCACAAGGTGCGCTTCAGGCGGCGTTGGATGGAATATGCGGCGGAACTCAGCATGTACAGGAAGAATACGTAATTGTTTATATGAACACGGAAAATGAATTTAATTCCGCAAACAAGTTTGAAAGCTGAAAATAACTAACGACAAGCGGCTACAACAAAACTCCAGTGCTTCGTTCAATTTTTTCAACCTTGGAAATCACTACTTTTTTTTTTATTTTTATTTTTATTTTTTTTAAATTTCATTCTTATTCAACACGAAAGGAAAAATAAAGATATATGAACAAAACATTACATATAACATCAAATAACCGAGATGAATACTCCTGTTCATTGGTCACCACGTGCACTCTGTAGACCATTTCTGTGGGAATACCTCATAACACCACAAAGTCTGCGCTCAGCAGAGTATAAAAAGAAGAAGACTCTTGAGTATTACTTTTGTGAAGATACGTAGGTCTAAATTTGGACTTTGTTTTTGATCAACGTGATTTTAATGTGTGCAGGTGTGATGATAAAAATAATTTTTTTTGAATCATCGTCAAACACATCATAACACTGGTCAACAGTTAAATTGTTTCCGGCCTAAAGTAAATGGTATCCTCAGGTTTACTCATGCTAAATATTAATTATTTGCAAGTTAACTAAAGTCAAGTCAAACAATTAAGTTGGTACGAGTTTAGTAAAAGTCAGATTGAGTTCATGGTGTTGTTGGTACTACGAGTATGAATGCATTATCGACGTATATCTTTATAACAAAAAGGCAAATTAATTTTGGTTTATATAAAGTCAAAATTACTCACATTTAATTGTTAAAGTAAATTGTGTTTTGCTTTTTCAGCGCTTTTTCTTGTAGTTTAAATACATGAGTTTATTGACTGGCTGATATATCATTTTCGCTCTAACTCAAAAACCACTAATTTGCAAGAACTAAACCTCGTTTCAAAATGAGTTGGGGAAGGTGTACCTCGAACCCATTTTGACATGTTGACTTTTAGGTTTGATTTTTCTTTTAGGATAAAAAAATTACCAAACTATTTTTCTTCTGTGCACATATTTTTTACTTTCTCACACTTACTAACGTAAGAAGAGAAAGTATTGTAATCGGGCGCCGGAATATGGCAAATTTTCAACTCAAAAACTCTTATTGCCTTCCCCTGGTAAGGAAAAACTGAATAAATCCAGTTGCTAAATATAGTAAAAAAATTCCTCTAATACGTGGTGAAGCCATAATTAACTTTTGTGTATACGAGAAAGTAATACTGAATATGTGTCTTTTGAGAGCAAAGACGTACACGAAGAAATAAGTAACTTATCTCTTTAAAAAATCAAAAGTGTGTATCAAATAAGCCCCACCTGTTGGGACTAGAGTGATTCAGCTTGATATCTCTAAGAATTTTGAACAACGAGCGGGCTATAGCGGTACACTTTAGTGCCTCAACAGTTTCCTGCACTTTTTATCTTCTGATACGCCCAAATACTGTAACATTTTGAGTTCCTACTGCATGGTCATTAATAATATAATATATTTCCTATTATTTCATATTTTTTTGGTGATCACTAAGTCACAATTCCTAAAGTGTATCACATTGGCACCAATGTATTTCTGTGTCATTAAACCCGGTCGACCTTAATTCTCTCAAATATGACCACTTGCCCTTTGAAAATTATAGATATATTTCAATCCGCTAGTTATTACCTATGATATTCACTTCCTGAAATAACTTTTCCGAGTGAGCTAATACTTGTTTACTCTCCATACGATCGTGACAACCCAACGAAGCTCGCATTAGCTATATCTTGTAGTACCAAGATCAAGGAATTTATGGCAAACAGTCGTTTTTATTTCTAATATTAATTACGAACATATTTTAAATATATAATTGATTTTATGTAATATGCATTAATTCCTTATCGCCGTATAACAAAAAAAAAAAAAAAGCTTCAGATAGGTTATATTTTCACAAACTGAAGAAAAGCAAAGACAGTGCTTGCAATTATTCACGTAAAACATAAGAAGTGCATATGATCTTGCACAAATAGGAATCATAATTACTAATGATTTCGGTACTAACTCTTAAGATGTAGTTTCCTGAACTACGTCCTTTTAAAAACGTGGGTGCTAATTGGCGGTAGTTAATATACACTGAACATGATAAATTCATAGAGCATGAAATTACGCATGAAAGATTTCTTTTGTCTGAGACATGTCATGCTTGCTAAATAAATAATACGATTAGTAACTTGTCGTTTGTAGGTTTTCACAAACAACCCTTTTGTAGTCTGTATAATCAGTTGAAGTAAATGAAGAACAGCTTTCTAAGGTAAATCATTTCACGCAGAGCGACATGTTCTTGAGGCAATACTTACTTAAGAGTGGGGAGTGTAAATATTCAGTTTCCTTGCGAGACCGTTAACGGAATATTTTCGAGAAGCATAACTATAGATGACACCTGGGTGGTATCTGCTACTGTAAATGAACGACGCAAATGATGCCTGGAAAGGCCAATTCTCTTCTGCGCAACTTCTTTTTTCGGGCAACCGACGTGAACTGTGCTGTAAAAACACGGACCTCCATTAAAGGCTTTACTTTCTGTTTACACAGGAAGTAGGGAGGCAGTAAACATTAGTAATTTATCCAAGGCACGCCCTTTAAAACATGCGCATACAGAGGTGTGTCATTACAAGTTGGATATTTTTTTCTTTACGGACTGTTGCACGCACAGGAGTCACATGAGCTCTGGTATTTTCTGTGACAACCTTAAACTCGCCATGGAACGCGGCCGATATCTTGAAGTCACGCTTTCGTGAAATTTCGCATTTTCAGAAATTTTTTTCTTCCAAATTTTCAAAAGGATACTTATAATTACACTGTTTAATATGACATAAAGTTCATTTCGGGATATATTTTTTGTTTTTTCTAAAATTATTAAATATAATTTTCTTGCAAGATATCGCACGCCGTTTCTATAAAC
Organism: Gryllus bimaculatus; assembly: GCA_017312745.1. Lineage (NCBI taxonomy): Eukaryota > Metazoa > Arthropoda > Insecta > Orthoptera > Gryllidae > Gryllus > Gryllus bimaculatus. The sequence goes on from BOPP01000094.1 coordinate 576,071, forward strand.
ATTTCAACCAATCTGTAAAGACCGTTGTATTTGTAAGTTAATGTGCGTTAAATGACTTCTAATAAAGTTTTTCGAAAACTCAAAATATTTTTATGTAAAACAGCTTCAAATTTCGAAATTACAGTAGGGATGAAATGCCATTTTCTTAGAAACGGCTGCAAATGTATCAAAGAAAATTGCAATTTAGGAAGCGGTTTTACTGTTCTTCAATATTCTTAAAACAATATATTTCCCTTCTTCTCTTAGGTAACCGAAAAATTGAGAAGATTTAAAAAACATGTACTATTGGCGGCGATAGATCGCAGCTGATACGAGTATGTGGCAAGATCGAATAGCTTGCCGAAACCAAAGAAATAAAAAACTAATACCGGAAAGTCTGTGCCATTTGTAGCACCACTAGTTACTTTCCCGTATACGGGAATATACGGAAAAATATACGTAGTATAGGGAAATACACGTTTTGGGGTCCTAAAAAGGGTTTTTTCCAAAACGTTCGTCCTTCTATCCGTCTGTTCGCCTTTTTACCTGAATTCTACCTGATACAGCAAACTACGACAAACTAATTAAAGAGAAAGTCATTTTTGGATATTTGAAACACTATGTTTGAAAATTTGTAAAAATCTAGAAACTATTTTAGTCTTTCCAAATATACAATACGACCTCCATTAGAGCCTCGAAAGTACTCAGTTATTACATGTATAACATTAACCAATGTCTATATGTCTTTATGTGAATATCTCAATATTCATGTACACGAAATTTCAAAGTCGCTTAGTGCGGCTGACGGCAACCGAACCAAGGAGCGGGGCGGCAATAAGAGCGACAGGGCGCGAGACGAACCCCGGCCTCCCCGTGGCGACGGACGTTAGCCAGCTTTCGGTGACGTAAGCAAGTGTTCTTATGACGATCCTTGCTGACGTCATCGAGGTGGGTGACCAACAGGTGGATTCACTTACAACATATATACTGCAATACAGACATATAACTCAGAACAAGCATAACACATGGTCTATACATACTTACAGAACATATAAAGTAATTTCTGTGCACATCGAGAACACGGAACAATGCTCCGGAAAGAGTGCTGGGACGGGGCCTAAACGCATATCTACACATGACATCTACACTTGTCTGTTCGTCTGTCTGACTGTCAGTCTGAACACTAACAGCGCCTAAACCATACGTACGATTTTTTCTAAAATGGATATTCCCCGGACGAACTGGCTCAACTCGAGCAGTCGGATTTTGAATAACTTTCTTCAATATTTGAGGGTACTTTACATGAATTCCCTGGGACATTTTCAAAATTTTCTCTAAAACGGCTCCAAATTTTACTTTCGTGTATACGTATACGGAGTATATACGTAGTATAGGGAAAGTCATGTAATAGTGTGGAAAATCGATTTCGGCAATACCGAAAAAGTTGTTCTTTTCAACATGTCCGTCTGCCCATCTGTCTGTCTGACTGTCTATCCGACTGTGAAAACCACTACCGCCCAAACCGTGCGTAGGATTTTTTCGAGATTGAAGAAACCCCTGACCATCTGGCTACAGTCGAAACTTTGAGATTTTGAAAAAACATTCTTTAAAATTTGGGGAGACAAAAATCTCTATTTCGAATTTTGTAGTTTTAATTTTTTCTCCAATTTTTGAAAAATCGGGGATATTAACGAAAACGAGAACTGCACCATTCTCATAAACGTATATTTCGTTATTCAAAAACAAAATTTAATCAAAACAGTTGGAGCCATTTTTTTGAAAATTTAGAAAATGTCCAGGTGTTTCATATAAAGTACCCACGAATATTAAAACATCGGTTACAAATACCAGGGGTCGCGACATCATCTAGAACGAATGGGGAATACCAATTTTGAAGAAAATTGACTGAACGGTTTATGCGCTATCGTTGTACACAGACGGACAGACAGACACAGAGATAGAAGGTTCGATATCAAGAACCCACAAAACACGGATCCTGGCTACCTCATGTGTTAGAAGAACTTTTTCTTTATTTTGCAACAGGATTTATCCATATTTTCCTTACCAGGGCGCGGCAGTATGATTTCTTGTGACGAAAACACGCCGTTTCTCGGCGATTAAAATACTTTTTCATCTTACGTTAGTAAGTGCGAGTACTTTTTGCTGGTTGAGATACTTTTGCATGTTTGTGAAGTAGTATAATACAGCGAGCTGTTAGAAATAATGTGAGAAAGTACGTGCTGTTGGAGCACCACTAGCTTAAATATAATAATAATAATAATAATAATAATAATAATAATAATAATAATAATAATAATTACCCCACCTGGGGAGTACATGACCTACGTACCTCAATGACCCTGAGAGCTATGCCGGCGGTAGCGTAGCTACTGGTAGGGTTTCCCTAGTCGGACAGGTCGAGGGGGAGGGGTCAGACGAAAGAAGTACTCCAGAAGAGGACTCAACACCAGAAGAGGCGTCTGCTGAAAGACACGAGATGGCCTCAAGAACCGCGCTCTCCGGGATTGATAAAGAGAGCCGTGCCGGTGGTAACATGGCAAAGTCTCTAACGGCAAAACTGGGCGAAGAGCAACCTTCTTGTGGTTAATACAAAAGATGGCAGGTGGAACCATTGAGATAGCAGCCCTATCAGACACACCCATTATGGATGGAGAGATCATTGGAAATTTTGCCTCGGACCAGAGCCGCTTGCCTGGAGAGCGCCAGGGCACAATGGAGCTAGCGGCCGTCTGTGACAGCAATGCGAGACCGCTAGTGGTTGTTGTTGAACAGGGGACACACACGGGATACCCAAAATTACTACAGCCGAAGAAAGCAGCACTCAGATTCTTTCAACTGCACCTGAGCACATGTTTCCCAGACATCGCACTTGGCGACCACTTGGCAGGCTGCCCGACGGAGAGTTCCGGGACGAAACGAAATGAATAAGAAACGAATCAGCAGGTTATATTATCGTGTACCGTTGCGATTCA
>BOPP01000094.1:591167-659097 GCA_017312745.1 Gryllus bimaculatus
ATATATATATATATATATATATATATATATATATATATATATATACATACGAAGTATAGGGAAAGTTATGTAAAGTTGCGGAAAATGAGTCAGAGGTTTCCACAAACGTCCATTTCTCGCCTTTATTGCCTACAGCTCTTATGGCCCCCGGGAGTCCTTTGACGACCCACTTTTCGTTTACCAATTCTTGTGGCCCATACAGTAGCTCAAGGGGCCACCTCTTCGGACCCATACGCGTCATGTGACCTGTCCACCTCCATTTGAACTTATTTGCCTCTCTGCATACATCTTTTCATTTCGTTCTCTCGCGATCTTCATTTCTTATTCTGTACCTTAGCGAGATCCATAGCATTTTCTTTCTATTTTTCTTTGCCAAATTTTTATATAACTGTTTTCACGTCTAGAGTTCATGTCTCTCTCCGTATAGTAGAACTGGCAGTACAAAGGAATCGAAAATCGCTTTCGTGTTGTTTATGCTTTCTTTTTATTGTTTAGAATAAACTTCAGGCCTCAAAATTTCTTCCAAGCCTTTAAGATTCTAGTTTTTATTTTTATTTCTCTTGTCTGTTTTCAAATGTCACTATTTGACCCAGATATAGGTATTCATTGACGTATTCAATGTTTAAATCTTTTATTTTAATGGAGGAACATGGATCAGTCGTCATTATTTTTGTTTTCTTCGGGCCAATTAGTTTGCCGATTTTTATGTTCTTGTAACAGTTCATTCAACTTTATTTCCAGTTCTTCGCCTCATTTCGCAAAAAATATCTCATCTTCAAATATTAAATTTCTGTTCATCAATATTGTATCTCTAATTAGGTTTTGTTTTTCTAAAAATTTCTTCAAGTAGGGAGATAAATGACAATGGAAATAGATGGTCTCCTTGGCGGACACCTCTGCTTTGTTTAAACTTACCCCATTTTTTCTGTTTTTACTGCAGCCCAACTGTCTGAATAAATTCTTCCTATTATTCTATTTTGCTCAGGACACCTTGATTTAACAATGCTTGAAACATGAGTAAGTGTTTAACAGAATCGAACGCTTTTATGAAGTCAATAAAGCCAAATATACAGTTCAATTAAACTCTAGGGTATTTTCCAGAATTTGGTTCAGAGCTTGAAGGTCATGTTGAAAAAATCATGCTACTTCGCTAAGCTGCTGCTCTTCAACTATGTTCTTAAATCTTCTTGTAATGACTTCAGAAAACATTTTGTATACACCGGATAGCAGGATTATGGGTATTAATTATTAATATCGCAATTATTAATAACTGTAAATATTAATATTAGAGACTTTCTTTAAGAAAAGTTTTGTTAAATATTTCAGAAGTATGGGGTCCCGATTTTCAGTAATTCATTTGTCATCCCATATCCTCCCTGAGTTTTTCTTTTTTACATTCTCATACACGTACGTATTTCTCATGTACTCATATACGTTTGTCATGTACGGAATAATATACCTAGTGTAGAGGAAGTTACTGGTGCGAAAAATCGATTTCGAAATTTCAACGGAAAGGCACGTTTTGGAGTTCTCTAATACCGCAAAAGCGTTTGTTTTAATGTCCGTCCGTTTGTCTGTCCATCTATCAGTCTGTGAACTCTACCAGCGCTGATTTGAAGATACTGCAATTTATAAATAACTTTATTATTATCGTTTGGTTCCAAGTAAATAAAAATACACGTAGGGGAACTTTTGTTACGTTTGCAGTTATGAATGTTTATGCAGTTATGCAGTTATGAATGCATGACCTTTTCCTTCTATTTCTTTTTCTTCTATTCCATTTTTTATCTTCTTATTCGAAGATTGCCATCATTGTTTTCACGTCACCGGACGGAATTATTTTTGCCCCTTCCCTTCTCGCAAGTGTGCGTGTAGCCAACTGTTGAGATGGCAGATTCTGAGTCAGTCAGTGTCATGCGTCATTGTACGCGTGAAGTTCGTGTCTGGTTGCGGTGCGTCTCAAATGCATTAATACATTTCAGTTCTGTGGGGTTTATAAAGTGAAATTCGCCACATGAACTGTTCAATAAAATGCAAATCATCATTTCACATCGATAACTTCTGTTACGTTTTAAAAGATTTACACACAAACTTCAAAGGAATAAACAATGTAATTACAAAACTTACGTATTCTTTATACTTTGGCTGTTTGGCTGTCGTGTTTGTGATCAGGTCAGTGTCACCTGCACAACGACTTTTCGGTTGTGGTCGTATGGAAAACTCCAATCATTTTCATTCGCTGCAACAATGTTTTGGAGAATACCAACAAACCATTTTAATGACTGCTACTTTCTCATGATAATATATATATATATATATATATATATATATATATATATATATATATATATATATATATATATGATAGATCAATTATTCACATACTTTTTCTGACATGCGACCTGAGTCAGAAAAATTACGAGTGCCTCTACCCTCAGAAACATAGACAAAATCAGTTATCAAGAAAACTGTGATGAAGCTGATGCCGTGTTTCTCCTAGAAGCAGAAGCCCCAATTCAAAAGATCCAGACTACTGACGAAGAAAGTCTGATAATAGGCTGCATTTAGTAGAGCAGGAAGACCATAATGATTTGGCACATTACCTGAATTTGTCAAAAAAAAATCTAAACTGCTAGGTGTCAGGTTACAGTGGAAACTACTTGTCGGGACACAAAATTCAGTTTAGAAACAGGCACGAGACCTTTGTCCAATATTCTGCTCTTCAAGCTACTTTTTGTTTTTGTGCAGACATTAGACGGTTATTGAGATAATTGTATGTTCTCTATAATCCAGATGAATGGCAATTGATTATAAATTCTTCAAAAACTGAAAAAAATTCAAACCAATGAAATAATTTCACGAAAGAGCGGTGCAAAATCGAAGGAGGGAATTTTCATCGGCCCGCAAAACATAAAACTCATATTGGATGAAATATTGGGAAAAAATTGCGAGACATTGAGTTAGCAGTTTGGCAATCCTTTAAGAGAGTTGCGCATGCAGTTCTTTGGACGAAGAAAGAATACAATTATAAAACATTGGTCACAGAAAGGTTACAAAGTTACAAAAATATGAGGTGTAGCATCTCTCTGAAAATTCATTTTCTTCACACCCATCTTAATTTCCCCCGTCATAATTTTAGGTGATATTAGTGATGAACATGGTGAACAGTTTCATCGAGGTATTGCTACATTGGTGAAGAGATACTGAGGGCGTAAGGAACCTGCGATGATGGGAAATTATTGATGGCTTCTTGTCAGAGAGAGAGAAAAACAGGAATACGAGAGTGACAAAGCGCAAAGCATGTTCAAGCAATACAATTGGAATTTCTCCTTCCAAAATCTTTTAGTATTATTGTACGAATGTGCTAATTCCATTTTAACTTGATCTTACCTCATATGAAGCATGGTCATAAAATTGTGTAGTAATATAACCGGTCTGACAATACGAAAATTAGTATGGGATTTGGTTTGTTTCAAATACAAAATATGTTCATATCTTTTGAATCTTGCGTAATAAAAAAAATTTCGATGCTTTTTTTAAATCACTTTAGATAAGATGCTTAAGATACTTCTAGAAGTCATAAGAAGTAATAAGAAGTCGTCTACTTTCATCTTGGAGGTATGAAAAATATTGTTCGCTAGTGTAATCGCGCAAAGTTAACGTAAAAATGTTATCGAACTTTCACACTCTAGCAATTCACGCATACTTTCTCAATGCAGTACGTAAAAAATCCCACCAATGTTTTACACCGAACAAAAAATCGTGTACGACTTATGTTTTAAATTCTACGCCCCTTAAGGATTTGTATCTAGAACCTCCTAAAGCCGCTTCGTTTGGTCTGAGGAGTCGCGCGGGTGGAGCACTCACATGAAAGACCTCGAGCAGGGAGGAGCGGTCCAACACCGCCAAAAGGTGCGTTCCGTCGCGCAGCATCTCCTCGAACGTGGTGAAAGGCAGCCGAGGTTCGGCTGTGGCTAACCCCGCGGTGAGCTGCGAGGTGAAGGCGACGTATAGCACCACCGTGGCCGCCGCCCACGTCCAGCGCGCCATGCGGGACCCAGCCGAGTCACAGCGAGCCGCAGCGCCCGGCTCCGATTCTGCGCAGGTCAACACCATCTCCAACGACTGCTCTTCACCGAGTCACGAACACTCCGTGAATAATGAGCGTTTTGTTCAAGGCGGTTTTTATGACTTGTTTATATCATTCGTCTAGTAATTTAACTAATGGGGTTACAATAGCACGTACTTTCTACACGATTTCTAACTGCTCTCCTATAGTGTACTACTATATTAAACTGCAAAAGTGTGTTCAACCTGCAAACATTTTTCCGCACCGAGACTCAAACTCTGTAAATTCAGTCCGTAAATCTCGGCCGGTCATATTGGAGGGAATGAAAAAAATCATAATTTTTCAACGAAACTAGGTTTTTTCTTTAAGAATTATTGTAAAAAGTAAACTTTTTTGCGGGGGAGCAAATGCGCTCATTCGAATTCGTTTCTGTTTTTATGCTTATTCAGACATAAACTCGAGAAATTGTGTTCACTGAATAACTTCTTTCATTTCTCTACAATGACATCCATCCCCTTTAGTCACTTGCAGGTAACCAGCAGGAGTCGAAGAGCTAGCCGGTGCATTCGACGTGAAATCGGAGGTGCGAGCGCGACAATATATTCCCTTTTATATCGACCTGTGTTAATTTTTTTTATCCATGACCACGATGAACAACGTCGCTGATAGTAAATCTCCCTGTCATACTCCAAATTTGGTATAGAACTCTTCACTTCTTTGCTGGTTTATCCTATCCTCGGCCTTGGTACCCACGTGAGCCGTATTAATCACCGTTGCTTTGTTGGCACTCCAGGTGTTAATTATTACAAAATATGAAAAGTAATATTGCTTTTCAAGATTTCAGTGACAGCCTCCAAATCCTTTGTGCCTCTCCTTGTATCAGGCGGGGATACACGAGGAAGGAAGGAAGGGAAATCTCCCCCTAAAAGTTTTCAGTAACTATTCATTGACTTACTTTTGCTCACGAAAGTTTCAACCAAAAGAATGTTCGGATAATCGTTAAAACGAATAAAATAGTATCGCAGCATTAGCTGCATGTAGGCTGGACATTCAACAAAATCTGTCGTATGACACATTCCACCAAACCTTTTTGAATTTCCCCACCCAAAATTCGTCTCTGTATCCGCCTCTGCCTGCATTAACACAAGAAATACAAAATTTAAATCCACTATGTCCTGATTGTCAATACCACCTTCTTGCACAAAAAACACTATTCTAGGAACACTCCCTGGCAATGAGATATTATTCTGTGAACTTCACGCCGCCGTATCGCGAAAAGTTTGTCTGGTTAGATTGCAACTTCTTAACCAGTGGTCAGATAGCTGAAAAGAGGATCTGAAATTATCGCACATTAAATAAAAGTTTGGGCAGAATTATTTTCAATAGTAAATTATAATTAAAACTATATTTATAATTAAATTAAGTAAATTAAAATAATTTTTTTTCTCTTAGAAACATGTCCCTTTACAAATTTAGTCAGCAGAATTTTTTTTCATTTCAAATTTATTTCATAAACATTTAAATTTACGTCTATCCATTAAATCTTACATCTACGTATTCCCAGTCTTCAACGACGTTTCGAGAGCTTTTGAGCCCCCATCATCAGGTCTAATAACATAATACAATTAACCTTAATACCTCAATGTATAACATAGCCTACGTTGAGTTCTAGATAAATAACTTTACATAAACACAAACTAAGTGTTTTTCCATATAACATGGTTTTTAACGTCCAACAGAAGATATCTCATTACTTGTTTTGTAGTGACCCGGCGGGGAAGATTATATATTGTTGAAAATGCCTAAAAGGTTTCAAATAAGTTTCTAATAACTTTTTGTAGTTGATGCACCATAAAATACATTTTTTAAAGTTTTCAAAAATTTTAAAATGGTTTTGAAATTTCATGCTCTTTTTAGAGTAGATTTACTTTTAAATTCAAAATGTTAAGAAAGTAAACCGTCATTTGTCACGGCCAGTAATTTTGCTAACTGACACTCGCATGTTCGGGAACAAGATTGGAAGTGACTTCGAGCCGAGAGCGGAACGGGGGAAGGGGAAGTTTTATTCTATAATGAAACTTGAATGTGATTCTGATTTTGTTGCCCTTGCAATTCTTTAATATATATTATCATAGCTGTCTGTAAATGAGTTTAGTTTTTTCATTGAATTCATGGTCAGGCGAATTTTAATCTGTAACGTTTCCATTATTATTCTACTAGAGTACCCATGCGTGAATTTTCGAATGTTAATGCACACCCTTCCTCTATCCATTTCTCTATCCTCTCCATTAAGAAGAAAAGTTGTCAATGATTCATGATTGTTTGTATAAAAATGCATATGTTCCAACTTACAGAATATCAAACAAAAATGAAAACATTGCAACATTGATGTTGGAAACAAATTCGGCAATTCTTCGCTCTTGCAATGCATTACGTGTCACATGCCACTGGTCACGTGATTGTTAATCACCTTCTATGCGACGCTCTGCGAAACGTTTCAATAGAAGAAAGACTTTCTCGCCAGAGTGGTTCCGTCTGTCTGTCCGTGTCTTTCCGGACCTGTCTCTTTCTCTGACTTCTGTTTCTGCTTGTTTCTCGCTCTACGTGGCTGTCTTCATCTGTCTCTCCTGGGAGAACTTTCACAATCGCAGGGGCAAAATATGCAATAAAGACGTCTTAATAATCGTACTTCAGTGTGCTGCGGGCTGCGTAGAGAGTGCCGTGGGGTAAAGCGCCCTGATTAGGGCCTTTGAGTCTACATCATCAACGCGCGTCAATATGCATAAGCAAATTCCCATATAATATCGTCTTACGCCTATTTTCTTTCCGAAATTGCAAGCAATAACTTTTATCCCAATCAAATTAACGATATGGCAGCGCATTAAGCACGAACAACCAACAGAAAAACATTGATTTTTTTATATATTAGGTTGTAGTTGTTAGTTCTTCGAACAATTCACACTTACATTAAAACAACATTTGAAGTAATTATTCAATCTTCCTTGAGAGTTAGCTTTTCGCTTTCCTTGATAATCACAACAATATTAGAAAAGAATTTTACTCTTGAGGAAGTCAAGTAAAGTTCTCCATGCTAAAATAGAGGATCGGGCAAGGACAACCCTACTCTTTGCAAAATTATTTAACTTTCCTGGATTTGTTATGAGGAATAGAGGGGGTTTTGGAGGAGCAAGGCTCTAGATGTGCGAATATTGAATTTTTTTTTGTGTTCTAAAAAGTATTGGATTATATTCTACGTTCTTTCGTACTTCAAGAAAAGCAATTCCGATTTAAAAAAATAATAAAACTAATATTTTCATCTTTGAGTAATAAATACCATTTGTTACCATTAGAAACAATTCAGTATGCTTAGACTTCACTTTGGTACATGGGAATGTTGCTCAAGCGATGTTTACGTATTGAATATAATAACGAACCAACACTAAGTTTAATAACAAACCATTTATTATTTACAATATGAGTTTACAACTGAGCATTGATGTACAGACTTCCAGATACCACCAACATTTAAACCGTGCATCTGGATTGTAATTGATGGCAGTTGCCGAGTGACTTGCGCTATTCTTTCTATAATTTTAAATTTGGTTATTTTTTTAATTAATTCACGTACTATTGTAGGATAGCGCGTTTTGTGTTTCGTTGCTCATTTCTTTCAAGCTATTTTACTTTAGTTAATTTAAAAAAGTTTGTCCTTTATGTTGTGTCATAGCAGAAGTTTTCCCCTACTCCGGGAAGCCGTGCGAGATCTCCTGCATATTAAGCCTCGCACTCTTCCCTATCCTTCTATTTCCATTCTAAGAGGAAAAAATGTTAACGAAAGTATTTATTTGCTTAAAAATGTATAAAGGTAACTTCGAATGTACTAACACAATATAAAAAATAAAAGAAAACAATGCAATTGGTGTTGAAAATTATTTTTCAATAAATATTTATTCAGTTACATCGAGAGATTACTTGGAAAAATTCACATTTTCTTAAAACATTTCAAGTGATTATTCAATAATATTTGACAATTAGGATTTCGCTTTCCGTAATAGCCACAAAAATATTAAAAACGCTTTTTGCTCCTGAGAAAGCTACGAAAGGGAAGAGAAAGTTTCACCAAATCTCTGCTGATGACGAAAGAACTGGTGCAGGTAAAACACAAACCGGACCTAACAAGACGCGTCTTCATTCTTCAATGTACATCCACGGCCCTCCACAATTAGGCACACAGCACTTGTACACCGTAACAAAACACTAGATAGAGAGATTTATTAAAGTTCGCTTTGAGCTAATGCTCGGTGGCAAACATGATAACAATTAGAATTAGAATTACAAAACATTTTCAACATTTCCAATTAGGTTTACTATTAGAATTAGGGGTCGATATCATAGTTCCAATTTATTTCTAGCTAACGCTAAATTCACTTCTAGTTTACATAACACTTCACTACATTACACTCCCTTCCCCTCCACTACACTACACTTCACTTCACTGTATAAGGGACATGACGATAATAATTATAACAATAACAATATAAGAAATAATAATAACCTAAAAATGTCCCCAAAGCTAATGACAGTGTTAACAATGATGATAAATTTGTCAGTAATATAATAATAATAAAAGTAATAATAATAATAATAATAATAATAATAATAATAAAAAAAGTAATAATAAATGAATGTTTTCACTAAACGTAGAGAAACAATCTTCATCGGAATCAAGCAACTATTAATAGTTGTACTTCTAGTTGTTACTACGAGAACTAACCTTGAATTAATGATAATGCAAATAAATCTCATCAATCTCCGCAAACCACGATGTACACAGAAAGCGTAATTAGTGTATTATTGAGGAATCTTAAGTCCTCTAAGCGTGACGTCACAAAGATGGTCACCATCACCAAGGCTTGAAATATAGGTGGCATTGATAGTATCGATAAGTACCGAACCAGCAAAAATTTAATAGAACGTCCACGAATATCTCATCCTATAGCTTACGGTGTGAAAAACGTTTCTTTGCGGGTTTTGTCCTCAAAATTTTAGTCTTTAAAGACTTGAACGCTTCGTTTAGTTATATAACGATATATCTGACTGAGTGCTGCGGATTACTTTTGAGATGGATGTTTGGATGCGTTTTTTAAACAAAACTGTCACATTTAGAAATGCAAGGTTTAATTCGACAGGTCTGGGTGAAATTTTCTTTCTTTAGAGATCTCTTTAAAAACGTTCGGTCGTGTGTGAGAGCCGCAAAGGTATGTATACTACTGAAACAATATATGAGACAATCTTTGTTCCTTCTCTTCACTACTAGAATCTTTGGATCATTGAATTCTATTTGGTTTAGATCCAACCTGTGCTTGGAAATAGAGTTTTGCCTATTGGGCTCTTCTAAAATGTTATTTCTATGCTCATTAATTCTATCTTTCAGTTTTCTCTTCGTTTGTCTCACATATTTCAAATTACATTCTTTACAAAGTAAGGAGTAGATTACATTACTCCTCTCCGACAGTTGTGTTTGATTTTTCGAGTTTTTCACAAGTATTTTTTTAATACAGTGTTTCGAATTTCAACGCCTTTTTCATTCATATGTTAACAGTGCACACAGTTTTTATTGACCCCATTCCTTTCCCAAACCTTCACCAAATATATAATGATCACTCGATTCTTATCAAATAAACTACGAACTTTCCGTTCTCTCGAGATAATCTCGGACCCCAATGACCAGGGATATTCGCAAGTGTCAATACAAAATACGTTATGTAAAGGTGAAAATTTTCCTGTTATTTGAGCTAAATTTGAAAATACATATTGTTGATGAATGTTGACCAAAAATAAAATTACTATTGTGCACGGAACTTATGGAAACGGTATTTTTTCTTTTTTGCCCTTTAGAAAGTTATCTAACGTTACGCGAAAAAACGGCGAATTTCGAAAAATCTACTTTCTACAACTGCATAAAAAACTGCGCATCGCTAGCCGTACGTGAAGTTCGTCATTTCTTTAATATCCAGTAAAAAATATTGTAGCCAAGAGAACTATCTTGATACCGTAAAAAAAGTATTTTTTCTATTCCAACTGAATAATTCTCTCGTTTGATGGCTACTGACTAGTTGTATAATGATACTAATCACAATACAGGTGTTATTATAACAAGTTCTTGACCAAAACAAAAGAGAAGATTACAAACCAAGTATTGACAATCAATCATTGAGAAACTGTTTAGTAAATGTTGCGTTCAATTGTGAACATTAAAATTGCATGTAATATTATATTATGCTTGTCAATTTTAATTTCTTTTATTACTAGTAATTTTTAGTGGCATATTATTTAAAATAAACTGGATCAGTACCTCCTAGATGATTTAGGTGGCATTGATCGGATCGTAATTATTTTATCATATTTGACTAGTGCAATACTCCGTCGCGGACGGACTGGTAACCAAGGCCACTTGCGGCAAAGTAGGGTAGGGATAGGGTGCTGTTCACTAGGTGGCCTTGGCTCAACCCTGCATGTCAACTGCCGCGAAACGATTCAATGTACAAGTTTAACATATTAAAGTATGAAACTCGGTGTAATGGCTATTAATACACTCATGAGAAGATTACGATACTCGTTCGTATCTTAATATCACACTTGTGTCTTAATACCCATCATTAAATGTTCGTTTGTATATATACTACTTATACTATACATATAATGTATTTTTTGTATAGTTTTAGAATACTTCTCTAATCATGGCTCTATGAAATGTATTTCTATGTTGTCCGGGGTAACAGGCTTTTTGTCAATACTAGTTTACAAAACCACTTGTATTATATTTTTATGCAGTTGTAGAAAACAATGTTCTTATTTCGTGTGTGAAGTTTCTGTTACTTTCACACTCGAGATTCACACGAGTCGACCTATGGTCGAGACAAAAAATGTCAGTCTCTCTCTTTCTCAACTACGAAAGAAACGGTAACTTTACCCACTTAACATGAAATAACTATTTACACGGCCCTAGCTACGAAAAAGCGGATAAATCCAGATACTAAATTTAGAAAAAATCCTCTAACACGTTGTGTAGGTTTTATGGGTGATCCTTGATACCAAAACGTCGATTGACGGCAAAACGTCTGTCTGCCGGACTGTCTGTGAACAACGCTAGCGGCTAAACCGCTGGCAGGATTTTCACCAAAATTGATATTCCCCAATCTATCTGGCTGATGTCGCGGCCCCTTGAATTACAAACCGATATTTTAATTTTGGATAGATACTTTACATGGAAGCCCTGGAACATTTTCTACCTTTTCAAAAAAATGGCTTCATTGATTTTGATCAAGTTTTGTTGTTGGATAGTCTGAAGGACATTTAAGAAAATGGTGTAGGTTGGTGTGTGGAAATGGAAAATCGTGTTGGTTAAAAATCCTGATATTACGAAAACTGAATTTTTTAAAAATTTTCGGCGTTTTCCTACAACTACAATACATTTTTCTCAATGAAATGTGTTCATCAAAAACAGATTATCAAATTAGGACATGTTGAATTTTTGAAAAATATTAGTATTTTTTAGTCAAATGTAGTCGTTCGCTCTGAAAATTCTGCGTTTCGTGAGCGTCATTTTAGAAATGTTTTGAGGCAGTTGGATGCTACGCAAGTTTGAATGTGTATATTATTTCATATTCCTTTGTTTGTTTCTTACCTCTTTAGAGCTTTTGTTATACGTCTACAAATTAATCTTTTACAAATTATTTAAAACCTATTTGAAATAAATATGAAGAAAAGATTGCTAGCCTTCAGTCGCCCCCTCCCAATTCACGCAATTGGATGTTACGTAAGTTAGAACTTGTATATTATTTCATATCTCATAATATTATTATTTATTCTATTTATATTAAATTTATATTAGTTCATTTTAAATTGCCTCTTAATAATTTTTTAAATGTGCAAACGAATAGATGTTGTTCGTTGGTTGTTGTAACCCATTGTTGTAACGCCACACTGACAACAGAAGGCAATAATTACAGCTGCCGTTCGTTCGCTGTAAAACAAATTAATACACAAACTAATATAATATATATATATATATATATATATATATATATATACATTATACTAATATATGCACACTTACATTTGGAGAATATTACAATATAGTGTTTAATAATTACTATTATCTATTTTTATATCTATTTGCATTTGTTTGCCAATGCTATCAGTATAGTAGTATTTATTAACTTTTCATTATTTTATTTTCTCACATACTGCTTACGAAGAATATTGTAAGGCTAAAAAACTCATCTGATATGTTCGTGAATACACTGCATACCTTATCCAATGAAATCAATGCCCGAAATATATTTTCATTCATAAATTTGAATAAAAAATCTATTGAGACTATGTAGTTTTCGCACCAAATGTTTCACAATTTCAAATGAGTTTAAAAACATGATGAGTGAGATGTTGACTGAAAGATGACTGTGTTAGTTAGGAGAGAAATTGTGGTATAAATAGTATTTCATAACCACTTGCTGAACCTGTTCGATTACATCACACAGATGGAGAGCTGTAGAAAAGTTACCACAGAAAATATTTTCATGCATATATGTTTTATATCACCAAGAACATGTTTTATATCATCAGCGTGTACCTTTCTCCTTTGCTGCGTCTGGATCCCATCGCATTGTTAGGTTTCTTTTTCTCGGCATATTATTACTCATCACAGAAAAATATTATATACTTCATACATGTATCATCAATATTTTTATCAAATCAGTAACATTACCCAACTTTTTTTCACTTATTTAATTGTTTGTTGACGTACAATGTTCAATTTACAATAAAACCTTTGCAATTGTTTCATGACGTAATCTAATTAACTTAATCTAGGTGAAAATTGTACTTAACTAATCTTAATATAGGGAGAGGAAACAAAAAGCACCTCAGGAGAATTATTCAACATTTGCAAATATCTGGAGAAAAAGAATGGAGCGGAAATCTGTTTTTAATTCTGCTTTTGTATCTGGGATCTTTCCGAATGTGAAGTGAGTTGATGCCTTTATGAAGGATACATTTGAGTAAAAGTTGTTTGATAGGAATACTATTTGGTGTGTTATTTCATTTATGTTTAGATCGAGATGTAAATGTTTATTACTAATGAGCCATGGTGCTCTTGTTATTAATCTTAAATATTTGTTTTGAAATACTTGCAATTTGTTGAGATTGTTTTGAGCGGCGTTGGTCTAGATCGGGCATGAGTATAATAGTGTTGGGCGAATGAGTGATTTGTTTAGCGTTAGTGCATTTGACAGTGTGAGGTGGTTGTATAAGTTCAGTAGAGGTCTTAATTCGATGAGTTCGGTTTTTGACTGTCGTGTTTTTATCTCAATGTGTTGTTTCCAGTAAAGTTTAGTATCTAAATTCAATCCAAGATATTTTATTGTTTTCGTGATTGGGGTCCAATTTATTTATTAGCGGGGGTGGATATGCAAAAGGTTTTAATGAGAAGACTTTTGCTGCTGATTTTGAGGGATTTAATTTAATTTTCCAGTTATTTGCCCAATTTGTTTTTATATTTAGATGCTGTTGAAGCTGGAATTGATGAGTTTGTAATGAATTGCCGGAGATGTATAATGCAGTGTCGTCAGCAAATTAGACGGTATTTATTTGATGGGATGTAGGAATGTCTGCAGTGTAGAGATTAAAGAGAGTTGGGGATAGCGGCGAACCTTGGGAGACCCCAGCGGCAATTTGTTTGGGGTTAGAACAATGATCATCTATTGTTAATGAGAAAGTTCTGTTAGATATGAAATGTTTGATAATTTGAATTAAATAGTTTAGCATACCAATTTCGAATAATTTGAAGTATAGGTCTGGGTGCCATATTCTGTCAAATGCTTGTGACACATCTAGAAATACAGTGGTGGTGTGAAATCCCTTTTGGAAAGCAGAGTGGATGTGTTCAGTTAGCGTCAATAGCTGGTGCGTCGTTGAGGGTTGAGATATGAAACCTAATTGAAGAGATGGAATTGAGTTAGTTTTATTATTATATGTTTGTTTAGTTTGACGAGAATTAATTTTTATAAAATTTTTGATATGATGGGTAAAATACTGATTGATCTATAATTTTCTGCACGTGAATGATATTTAGTTGGTTTTGCTATTGGATGTATTATTGAGTGTTTCCATGATTGGGGATAATAACGTGTTCTTAGTATGGAGTTGTATATATTGTTTAAAAATGCTCTGGCATTGTTTAGTAATCTTTTGAGGATTGTAGTATGTCCTGGGGATTTTTTTATTTGCCCCTTGCATATAATAGTTTTAGTGAAAACCGCATCTCAGTATCTGCAACGGTTCAGGAGAAAATTGAAGGGAACATCTTAGGTGGGCCACACGGTATAACGTCGCCCAGGTTCGCTTTTAACGAGTTCGTCACTTCACTCTGTATGGATAATATGCTGAGCACCACCAGTCTCAGCTCTCCCATCGAATTTCGCTGATACTCTTTGATAATTTCCAATTTTGAAAGGGTCGCTCCGCAGTTGCAACCGTCACAGGAATCGTTAGAAACAGCACGATTACTGAGCAGACGCGTGGAAAGCTAGCTGAAAGAGTGAAGTACTCCATCAGGGCCGAGTTAGCCAACTCTCTGATTGAATGAATCTTCGAAATTCGATCTCGTAGACCAGGATAACAGCTGTGTGAACTGTTGATCAGTTACGTCGTCTTAGTCTTTCTCGCTGCCTTTTTCGCATGGATTCTCAAATTCTTCGTCTGAAAGCTGCAACCAACTTTGTAGATGAAGTTCGCAAAAGAATCGATTATCTGATTCAAGTCAATAAATCACTGACTAATCGCTCAGCTGTCTAATCAGAATATTTATATAAGCGAAGGAATCATTACCTTTGAATAGTTTTTCGCTATCAGATAAACGTTTATCTTCGCACAATTCATCGAAATGACGTTTCCCTTTTTACGTTTCTCGCAAAACCCGACTTCTATGTCCCAAGATGTAGCCAAGTCTATTGCATCGGATTTGGCTTTGTCAAAGTCACATCTAAAATCTTTTAGATTATTAGAAGCTGCTTCAATCTAATTCTGTCCTTGGCAAAGATCAAAATAAGATATTTGCAGATTATGTGACAACATAAGTCGCGATCAAAATTTTTAAATGCAATACAATTTGGAATACAAATTCCAATGTCTCCATTTCTTTTTTCAGGTTGCACGCATCTGCTCGCTCAGATGCACTTTTGCTTGGTAAGCTTATTTTTGATAAACCGCGTATCTCTAAATCTATAAAGGGGAATTATTTCTTCTGGACCATCTACTAGGTCACAGACGCTTCAGTTTTGGGTATGTCCGATTTTAAATGAAGTAATCAATATTAAGGGCCCCGGTATATCAAATTACATTCTCTAACACGAGGTGTAGCCAGAATCCTTTTTGGGTCCTTGATAACGAAAAATCGATTGACGGCAAAACGTCTGTCCGTCTGTGCACAACGCTAGCGCATAAACCGTTCAGTCGATTTTCTCCAAAACTGATATTTCCCAATCGTTCTAGCTGATGTCGTGGGCCCTGGAATTTGAAACCGATATTTTAATTTTGAGGGGTTCTTAACATCAAACCCCTGGGATATTTTCAAAAAATTGGCTCCAAATGTTTTATTTAAATTTTGTTGTTGAATAGCGCAAAGAACGTTTAAGAGAATGGTGCGGATCTTATTTTCGTTAACATCCTCAATTTTTCGAAAAATGAAAAAATGTAAAACTTCAAAATTGAAAATAAAGATATTTGTCTCAGAGAAAGTATGTTCGACAAACGTAGCTCTTTCAAGAAAACCATGTACAATTTTTGTTGTAAAAACAAGTAGTTTTTGTGTAATTTGCGATTGAAATTTACATAAATTTTTTCTCAATTAAATTTATTCATGTTCGTTTCCTTTGTAAAAATAACAAATGACTACTCATCCTGACAATGAAAATAAATGTAGATACGCACGAGAGATGATTTACTTATTTGTGAGTTTTTCAATTTATAACTGAGATTTTAGTATGATAGAAATTACAATATTTTAATATTACGAAACTAGTTTCATCCACACGAAAAAGTATGTGCTGCTGTAGCGCCTCTATTTTATGAAACGTTAAAGTTCCTGGATTTTCGTGAAGTGCGACATTTTTTTCGGCGACTTTCTACTACTACAATATTGAAGAGACACAATTTTCTTAATAAAATCTTGCAGAAAGGCAGTTCTTGAAATATGGTCAAGAACGATTTTTTAAAAATGTAACTTTCACCTAATTTTGTTGAAATATAAGCAATTTTATACAATAATATAAGCAATTTTCTCACTTTTTTCCCGACTCCACTTTTTTCTCGTACGTAGCAAAGGGGGGGGGGGTGCTTGTTCTATTTTCCAAACCGCAAAATCGAACTCTTTGTATTTTCGAATATTGCAAAAAATTAACACGGCGAAAAGTACAATGTTGATGGTATAGATTTTTATCTTAAATTAAATCAGTTTAAAAACTAAATCTTTAAGAAGGGCATATATTAAAAAAATCAGTAGTTTTCATGTAATTTCTTTTTGAAGTTGCTGCAATTTATAAAAAACGTCTCAAAAATGACCCCAAATCAAACCGGCATATTAGAGACTGTAGATATAAATAAATTTCTAAATTATTTCTGTTTTGCCAAAAACCGAAGATTGTATTTTGATTAAAATAATTTATTAAAGTCTATTTTAAAATATGTATTGTACAGTTATGTATAAATATTTGTGATCGTAAATGATAATACTTTCTGTATTTCGATGTATGATTCACTGAGTAAACTGCATCATTGAATTAACAGTTCGGACCGTTCAAGTACAATGATGATCGGCACTTCTGTGTTCAACTAGTCTAATTAATAACATTCAATAATAATTAATTCAATATTTAACAAAATTGAAAACAAAATATATAATTACAGCACAATTAACTTAAAGCATTAATATAATCGTATATTTTAATGTTCACAACAGTCCTCAAATTTGTCCCCAATAAAATGTGCAAAATCCTGCCTCTGGTGTCAAGCAATACCATCTAGTTCAAGGAAATGGTATCTGGCAGGCATATCCAAAATAGGAAAACATCATCATTTACTTTATTTATTTACTTATTCTCGTCCAATTCGGCGCTGATATATTTTTGCTATTTTTTGGAATACTGAACATCTGTGGTAGCCAGTTAGTAAAAAATCTTCATACACGAGACTAAACATCATCGCAATGAACGTGGTCTGTGGAACCGAACTGGCAGTTCTCCAAGTTGAGGAAGAATAGAGGTGATCGTAAGAACTATGAAGTAATAGATAAATAGAACGGATTATAAAACAAAAAGTCAGAATGAGATGCGCAGGAAATACTTCCCCCATTGGACACCAAAAAGCCATTACAACGGCAGCTAAGAGCATTGGTGCGTAGTATTTTATTGAAGAAACGCCACTGAAGATAATGAATTTAACTTCAAGTGCTAAATATTAAATATTGGAATTTCGGTGTAGGACTTCTCTTCTTTGCTTAGTGTTGACATTTGCCTTCGAACTTTCTTATATTTTTATTGTGATTTGGACGAAAAGTATGCCTAAATTCGGGTGAATAATAAGAATAAGACATATTTCTATCAGTACATAATACAATGGGATCTGACGAAACATTCCCAACGATTAAGCTTTTACCTCTCTCAATGGCCTTTTTTTTATAGAAAATGATTGATTTTTCCGGAAGACGCAAATTCTATCTTTTGAGAAGACCTCGGATCAGCGGCCAGGGACCTTTTGGTGTTTAACTTGTATTAAACGGTAACACCTTTCTCAGCATTTTGAGACGCAACATTGTAAGAAGTGGTAGAAGAGTAGAGATTACTGTCAATGTAATAATTTGCTGAGGAAGAGCGCATTGTCTGATTATTTTCAAAAATTATATATATGGGTTGTTTCTATGTAAGGATTAATTTTTATTTGAAGTAGCAATAAATGATTTTCATGTATGCAATTTTCTTCAGAGTGTGAATTGAAACTTGAAGTGCAGTTGGGAAATAAATCTAAAAATGAACAAAATCAGTGAAAGAGTGGAGTGAAAAAAAGGTATAAGAAGCTGAAAATTTGAATTTTTTATTAGAGTTTTTAAGCGTCCATGGGCAAAAACGCTTCTGGTGTTTTGTGGTTTTAGTATAATTAAAAGCTATTGACAATTGAGGCATATGTATCGTTTTTGCAAATAACAAAATATGTCGGCTTCTGTATTCGCATACCCTGCTTTAAGCGGCCACCTTTCTCGGAATCCAATCGTGACCGCTTGAGGTGTGTTTCACTACAGTGGAGAAAAACGTGCCTTCCCGGGTGCGTGGGCGACCCACCTTGCTGGCAGAGCGCGCCCACCACGAAGAGCACGTGGTCGGAAGCGCGGCCCGGCGCCGCCGCCGCCAGCGCCGCCGCCGCCGCCGCCACCAGCGCCGCCGCCGCCAGCCACAGCGGCGCCCGGAAGGGCAGCGCGAACGTGTCCCAGCGCGCGGGCGGCGCCGTCGGCCGACGGATGTACACGCTGGTCCTGCGTGGCCGAGGAGATCAGTGCCAACCGGCGGCTGCACCGCCCGCCGGGGAATTTTAATGAACGCTTGGGGAAATGGGTCAGTCACTTGCAGGAGGCATCCGTGTCCTGCTCAACAGACTTCCACGCTATTCAAATAAACAAGTCTTTACGGTACTTCAATGATCCTTTCAAGTGCTCATCTGTCCGGATAATGCGGTTGAATTATGTGGTATTCATCAGAGCAAGGGGAACACGTGAGGAACGATATGCAAGTCCTTAGAATGTATTACTGTTAGGAAACCGTTCGTCTTCATTGGGCCCTAGACGCTTCAGTTTCGCTTTTCGAAGTGCGTGGGGTGCGAAGGCAGAGGTTCGAATTCCGTCGCGCGTTGAGGTTCGCTTGGAGCCTGCGATGTGGATTCAGTGCATTTTCTCGGGATATTTCTCAAGGATACTTCTGAGATAGTGTGGTAATATTTTATTTTTCACAATCTACTTTTTTATTGACGTCGTGTTACACATTCGTGTATACTTTATTTTGAATCTTTCGAATAATTTCTATCGTCAAATATTGATATAAAGTTTTTTAATTTAACACTTATTGATGTTATATTGATTCACTTCACAAAAATCTTCCATTTTGAGTTTGTAAATACTGCTGGATTCTATCTTTTCTGTGACAATTTTCGTCACGTTTCCCAGTAATTAATCATGACGTTTCTTTTCATTTCAAAGATCGTTTACCTTGCTCATCCACGCAAAGGATACTCTTAGTCGATTGGCCGCGCTTCGAGGGAATTCGTTTCTGGTCTGCTTTTTCACTGATAACAGGCAACCGAAATGTAATATCGTACATTTTATCTCTACAACTTTCTTTCAATGCGAATATCGAACTTCCCTAGAAACCATTTTTTCTCTCAAGTGTTATTAATGTCCTTATATGTTACTATCTCAATCACATTAATATTAATTGGTAGAATTTGTAGCTCACTAATAATCAACAACTTGTAGTTTTATTTAAAAAAATATATTCATTATTCATATTAATTTAGTTGGGAAACCATCAAATTTCCTTCGACCCAATTATATTCAGTGTCATTCTGCCATTAGCAGAAGACCTCTTCCGCAGGTTCCGGATTCCGGCTAGTTAGGTAAAAGTTCAGTTCATTGCTAAGCAATAGCTCTGCAGCGCCTCAAGAACAATGTAATAAACTCCAATACTTGAACATGAGAAACAAAATTAATTTATTTTCAAGCTCGAAAATTGCAAACATTTTCATATTTGCGGTATTACTTTACACACGCCACAATTCCGAACTGCAATCGTCCAAAACGGGAACCTCAATCTTCCTGGGACTACGATGTGAATTCAATGAAGGTCCTAAGAGTTCCATTACTGAAAGTACGTGGAGCATATTTTAACTTTTGAGAAAATTAATATTTTCATGAAAAGGACTTCACATTGGCTACTTATTTATTTTTAATACGGAACAATTTGAATCAGTAAGAAATGAGAACATAAGGCCGAAAAATGTGAAGCATTTTCCTGTGGATCTCAGGTGACTGAAATATCTGAGGTGCCTAACGGTAAGAAGAGGCAGAGGGGCGACCGGCTCACGGCGGTGTCAAGTGCTCACCGGTCGACGTCGTATTTCGACACCAACGACGAGACGCAATTTCTCTTCTTTCATTTGATGTTACAAATAGCGAAAACCATACCCAAAATATGAAACGTAAGTGCTCCATCGAGGATCGAGTTAAGTGACGGAAAATAAATAGTGTGAATTACAATCCCAAGGCGAAACCGCAACACCGGAAGAGGCACAAGATAGGAAAAGGGAGAGCTGTCCGACAGATGTGGGTCAGTTCAGATGTGGGTTGGAAGTACGTTGCAGAGGTCAGATACCTGATCCTGTTTGTTTTTAGTTACTTGTCAATATGGTGGAAGCAACTTGACTCTTATTCCGTAACGTGCTTACCTACGGAGAATGGAATGCCTATCCCTTCAAAATGGATCGTTTATTGTTTTATTTCACTTTTTACCCTTGAATTTTATTTTTAAAATTTGTTCAAATCTTTGAAAACATACGTTTTTTTGTAAATAATTTTATCACATGTTCAACGCCTGATTATAAAAACTCTTTCCAGGTGCCAGTACCGACAAATGTTGAAACACATTTATTCAATCTAAAATGTGCATGAAAAACATATGTGCATAATGTTATATTCAAAACCTAGTATCATTATAAGACGTATGCCTTATTACATACCGAGATTGTAGAAGATTGTTCCTTTGACTGTCATTTGGGACAACACCAATGGTATAAGTCTCCCCCAAAGAAAGTCAATGACTAAACTTTAGGAAGCTTAACTTCTCGTGACCTTTTGCTTTATCAATTTTCATAGTATCAAGCATGACCCCGACTGACTCAGAATCTGCCTTCTCAATAGTTGGATACGTGCATACTTGCGATAAAATAATTCCTTTCGGCGACTAAAGCGCAGTAGGAAATATGAGGGTGCAGTGACTTTGTTTTCAACTCATGCACTAGACCTGCTGAAACCTACTCGTAAGTGAGCACGACTACCAGACGCGTGAATAAAGACGGAATCTTCGAATTCAGAAGATAAAATAAAAACACACGAATGCCTAATTTTTTTGATATCTCATGAAAGTGGCATAGGTGAACTGAACAAATATTTTATGCATATTGATTCTACTATGTGGCAGCGATGGTGTAACGGTTGGCGTATCGGACTGTTATATCCAAGTTCGCGGGTACAACAGCGCGAAAAAAATCCTTCGTGCGCCTTCCTTCGGTGGGGAAGTAAAGCCGGCTGTCCATGTTAGTAGATTTACTACATGTAAAAGATAGTAAATGAAGCCTCTGATCTAAACTCAAATCGCCTGTTTCGTCGCCCAAGAAATACTTGCTTTCTCTGCTAGTGGGTGAAAGGAGCGTAGCGAAATTTCCGTGGTCAGACGGAAGAGCGGGCCTGATGTTTCGAGTCTCGCCACGTAAAAAAGGCATCAATGCAATTCAATGCATATTCTGACTGGAGTCATCTCCCGGTACTCTTTTTGTTTACTTATTCTTCTTAATTTTTTATTACAAATTTCCCCTGACAGTAGTCCGAAGGTTGTACCAAGATTGCGCTGTCATGATAAAAAATTATGTGAGCCCGATAGACCGTCTATACACATGTTCGGTGACGAAACATTTACGTAAAGTAATTTATTTCCTCCTTACGTAGTAATGAGAACTCTCTTTCTTGCTACTCAGAAATTATAATACTTACTTCGATTTATCAACATTTACATCTGTATTAAGGCTGTGAAACTTAGATATTGATACAAATATTTTTTTGAAAACAACACTTTTATAAACACATTTTTTCCCAAAAAATTATCTTATCGCTATACAATACTTTTTATAGATCCCTCCCATTTGCATTCATGGCCAATTTTCTCTTGTTATTACTAATTTGGGGTTTTTATTTTAATACACCACTTGGTCTTCCTACATTGGAGAATTAAACTGAAAAATGTCCCGCCTTTTGTTACTTTCCTTTCGTAGAGCCGCTGCAATCTTGAACGTTGTCCAGTCTCCATTTCCATTGAATTTGGTCTTCACCAATGCTATCTACGTCCTCCACACACGCAAATATATTCCCGCTCTGATTGTACATTTAGCTACTCATTACTCACAAAGATAAAATATTACTGACCGGTAAAATATTGTCTGCATCCGAAACTTATCGCGTCAAAATCTCATCTTCTTAACGTCTTAATGTCAAGAAACATCGCATTTGCGAATTAACAATACAGTCCGACTCCTCCCGCCTCAGAATAGCGCCCCCTTTACTTTCGACGCCCCCTGTGTCAGAATAGCGCCTTCCCGACTCTCCTTCCGTGCTGTCATCTCTCTCACCTGCGCGAACTTGTGCCAAAACACGCTTCTTTTCCGTTTCTAGTGCGCAGACCATCCGATTTCTCGCACACGATCTAATTCCTGATCGGTCATATTTTAACACAGTATCTGTTTATTCTTTGGTTCTTAGTTCGTATTAACTATCTTAATTTATTTTCTTACCCACGGAATTTGCTCATGTGCTACATTATTTATCAATATATTCTGTATCTTCCCTGCTATCAATTATGTTGACCTTTCCTTGTATTTCCAATTAAAACTCACATCTGTTTCTTTTCTATCGCCTCATTGTTGCTACTGTCTGTATTTATAATTATGTGAATTTATTGTTCCTGTTTATTCATCCTCGTGTTGCTCCATCACAATATCTTACAGGTGCCATTTAAATGCATTTGCATAGCAAAATACGGTATGATGTGGTATAAAGATACGGAGATTTACAACCTGTGACATGATGTGACGTCTTTATTGTGTTATTCGTAATCTAGTATAAAATTGAGTAAGTTGCGCACGCTACCTTCTTGGAGGAAAAATCTTGTTCCCTAGGGTAATCGTTTTATCCACTTGTCAACTCGTCAACAAAACAGTAAGCACAGGCAGTACGAGGCTTGCATTTGCATTTGAGTGGAAATCAAAGTCTGCCGTGGGGGCGGGCCGGCGGCGGAGCATTCGCTGGCCCGTGAGGCAAGTACGGACCAAAGCCCTCTAGTATGCTTGCATACTAGGCGTACTAGTGGGCTATGTATGGACACATCATGCTACTGTTCCACGCTCACTGAAGGGCCTTTTCACAGAGAGCGGAGCGAAGCAAGCAGCGGACGGGCGTTCCTTCCCTGACATGCTGTTGGGGCATCGCTGGTTTTATTATTATGAACTACCACATATTCGTCAGGGTAGGTGCTGCCTACATTGCCTACCCCAAAGAGCCGCACTGCACATTATAGACTTTGCTAGCCAGGCATTCAATTCGAACACTGCTATCTTTTTATAATTTTACTAGCGAACATTAAGATAAGGAACGACTGATATTCTTATTGTGTCATTCATTTACCTGATATGATAAGTCTGATACGATCCTTCATTCATGATATCAATCATCTTCATATTTCCCACTACTTATTACTGATATTCTGTGAACGAACTCGAGGCCCTGCGAGGTCGGTTATTTTGATTTTGACATGAAGCTTCAACATTTCCAAAATTTTCTCAAAAATGACTCCAAGTTTTTTTATTATACATTGTCCTCAGATAGCGTAAAGAACGCTTAAACAAATGTTGTAAATTTAATTTTTGATCAAATATCTTTTTTTTAAACATTGCAACAGTCATCTTGCTATAACTACAATATTAAAAAATAGATATTATCATAATGAAAAAATGCATAAAGACATCTTGAAATAATATATTATTCTGAGTTTCAAGAATATGAGTAGTTTTCGGTATTTTTGCGAGAAAAGTCGGCAGTTTTTTAACAATTCTTTTCGAAAACCAGCTCAACTATTTTCTCTTTTTTCTTCGGATAGCGCATTACACAATTTAAAAAATGACACATCCTATTTTCGGCAAATTATCTGTATTTACGAAAATTAAAATTAATTAATATTGCGAAGGTAAAATATTGATGATACAGTTTTTTTCTTAAATAATATTTATTCTGAAAACAGATATTTAATTTAGGTCCGGGAGAATTAACAAAACACAATTTTCGCCTAATTTCTACTGAAATGCAATTAATAATTTTGCGTTGCGCACGCGCACCGCACGGAGGCCCACCGCCCCAACTTCGCACGGCTCGGAGATGACGTCAACAGCTGGGAGGGCAGTCACTTACTTTTTGATCCTCAAGATATCTTCAACGAGTTGCAAAGGATGACGTATTGCCTCTGACCTTGAGGGCATAGGATCATGGGGGGAAAAATTACCATTATCTATATTTTGCATACAGTAAATAACTAGCTAAATGCTAAAAAATGGTAAGACTTTCTCGCCCCTTAGTAACGGTTCTGGGCGCCGTCACATACTTTCTTGTAAGTTCTTCTTGAAAGCGCCATTTTTGACAAAAAATGGAACTGTTTTTCACTTTGCATCGTTATGGTTTTATGAAAGTTCTTCTAAGGCGTTCTTAACGGAACATTATTGCTTGTTTAGAATATATACATTTATTTGTCGCCATGTCGCATGGATATTTTAAGCTCATACACCATTATACTCTAATATACTTAAACATTTCCTTTTCTTTTAAATGTAGACTTACAACCAAACAAACCCATAATTAGTCTTTTCATAATTAACTGAAAAATTAAACAGTTATAGATGCTCCGGAGATCAAAGATGATAGCCCCCTAAAACGTTTTTATCTTTGCTTCCAAGTTCGTATGTTTTTTGAAAAATAAGAAAGAATTAGTAAATGAAAGCAAAGTGTTATAAACATTGTTTTTAAATTTCCAGCCCATAGTACAGAAAACGAAGTATAATTTCACAAATAAATAGAACATTCAGAAGTAAATGAAACCAATCTACCCCATTATGAATGTTATTATGAATGTCTTTATGAATATATCGCATTATGGCTGTTAATGTTAACACTATTGCTTGTATTACACGTGTGGACATGAAATGACAACTGCAGCGTCATGAAAGCGATAGACCGCATCGCGGAACGTTGTACGTGTAGAAAAATCATTTTAATGGAATCAAGATATATACGTTTTCAAATGACGTGTTTCTGATTAAATATATCCAATGATTGTCACTAACTAAAGAATACGAAAAATAAATACCAAATAAATAGACAATCAATCAACATTAATAAGTGATATAAAAGCCCATTTTTATTTTGCATATTATAATTAAAGTAAAAATAAAAGGCGGCAACACAGCCCGTGTATCAATAAAAAAAAATCTTATAAATCAGTTTGGTCTCTAGACCCAAAAAGAAACGCTTAAGTTAATAAATATTCCAAATAAATCGCCTGGATATTACTTTTTGAATTAATCAATTTATCATTATATCATTTCTATATGGTGTCGCTTGCACTCCACAGTTGAATGATATCTTAAATTGGCCAATATTACAATTTTATTAATTGAGCTTGTGCTCCGACTGCTACTTTGACTGCGGCCCGCGCTGTTCGGGAATCGAACCCCGACGCTAACGCGCCAACGCCGACGCCGCAGCGTGCGCTCGGACCTCGTGCTCCGTCCGGGCGGGGTGACCGGCGCGTGACGTTGGCTGCTGTCACCACGGCACTACCAGGCGGCTGTCCATCCCCCCCCCCCCCCACGCACAGGCTCTGACGGCGCCCGGCCGTCTAGCAAGAAACTCAACACGCCTTCGCACAGCGAGAATTTTGTGAATGACACTTCATCGGGTCCCGGCCATCTCAACTTCCCCGCCGAAAGGCGGAGAGACTCGATGCCAATATTTGCAATTTAAAAAAAAAAAAAGAAAAGAAAACTTAAACAAGATTTTCTCAAAAACGGCTACAATTTTTTTCTTTAAACTTTTCTTAGAAATAGCGATAAAAATACTCTATGACATAAACATTGCTTTGCTCCATTCTCTTGCTTTTTTTCAAAAATTACAAAAATTTAATTTATTTGACTTCACGTTGATAATATTTACATTAGCGGCGATTTGTTCACATTATTATATTGATGAGTACATGTGCTTTATTATGTCACATAAATTTTCTCAAAAACTCAACCGTTTTCTGTAAAAACTAGCTCAAAATTTCGCATTTTCAGAAACGCTCAAACACCGTTTTCTCAAAAAGGGCCCCAAATATTTCCTTCAAACTTTTCGAACGGATAGTACAAATTGCACTTTACAAAATGACCTAATGTTAATTTTGGGGTATTCTTTTTGTTTTTTTTAATATATAAATAAATTATATAAATTTTTGAAAGATTTACGTCGTTAATTATGCAATTTGGTTAAATACTATTGTATATGTGAGCTAAGTGCCTCCAATATGACTATCATTGAAATTTTTCAAAAACTGAAAACTTTTTTGTGAAAAAGAACTTCAATTTTTGAATTTACAGTATCGCTTAAACGCCATTTTCTTAAAAAACTGCCAAATTTTGCCCAAAAATTGCCATTTTGGACGAGCTTTTACTGTTCTTTAATATGCTTAAAATAATATTTTCGTTCTACTATTAGGAAACCGAAATATTAAGAAAATTTCAAAAAAGTGTACTTTGGGCGGCGATAGATGGTAGCTGGCAAGATTGTGTGGCAAGTTCGTGTAGCTAGCCGAGACCAAAGAAAATATAAAACTAATACGGGAAAGTCTGTGCTATTCTGTAGCACCACTAGTTGAAATTGCTTTTCAACCCCATTTTCCCCCACATTCCTCATTTCATTTCCGTAACTTATAAAATGCATCCTCTTCATCCTCTGGAAATATCACTTGGCCTTCCACAATTAGTGGTGCTAAAACAGTTCGTACTTTCTCGCCTTTACTTTCATGCAAAATTACACGAAAAGTACATAAAATATCTAAAAAATAATACATTGCCTTATTTCAATATCTATCTTTAAGGAACAGATTTTATTCTGGAAAAAAATTTTTACCTTTAATATTTAACTGGTAAGAAACACGCTAAAATAAAATTTAATTTCTTTCAATTTTCGAAAAATTAGTTTTCAACGAAAATGAGACCTGCACCATTCTTTCAAACATCATTTACAAAAACAAGATTTAATTAAAAGCGATGAACCCATATTTTTTAAACTTTTGAACATGTCCCTGGGGCTTAATGTAAAGTACCTATAAAAATTATAATATGAATTTCAAATTCAAGGGTCCGCAACACAAGGCAGAACGATCGAGGAATATCAATTTTGGAGAAAATCGGTTGAAAGGTTTAACCACTAGCGTTTTTCACAGACGAACGGACAGACACGTTCTGCTGTCATTCGTTTTTTCTGTATCAACGATCCACAAAAGATGGATTCTGCTACATCCAGTGTTAGAGGTTTCTTTTCTAAATTTAGCAAAAGGATGTATCTCTCCTTTTTCGCTACAAGATCCCTGTAATAACAGTTTTTCTGCCGATAATTTGCCGTTTTCGCGCAGCGACATATGTATGTATGTATATATTTGTATATATATATATATATATATATATATATATATATATATATATATATATAAAACAATTATTTATGCAGGATAATAACTAGCTAAAATATGTTTCACTGTAAACAGAGTGGAGTTTTATTCATTTTTATCAATTATCATTTACATTATTATACAAAAATCTATTTACAATATTTTGCTCTTACCTGTAAACAGAGAAACGACAATTCAAGCCTACTACTTCCGCTTCTCTATTTACACCACTAACTTCAATTAAATATATATTTCTTATACATTTTCGATATATACTCATGCGTATCTAAATTTATTCCAACCATCGTACCACCTATTGCATCTAGCGATCCTTAGCTGAACCACGCGCCAAGTGTGGGGAGCACGGCACGGTCAAATTAAAGAAAATGTATAAGGGGCGGGGAGTGCGGGAGGCGTGGGCGCGCAGTACGTACGGGGTGGTCATGAAGGGCGGCAGGAAGTCGGCGACGTCGAGGCGCTCCTGCGCCAGGAAGAAGGCGGCCACGGCCGCGTCCGCGCGCCCCGACGCCACCTCGCCGATCATGCCGCTCCAGCGGCCGCTGGCCGGGTCGCGCGCGCCCCACGCCCCGTCGGGCGACACGCGCAGCTGCGTGCTGCGGACGACGGGCACAGGCACGTGGCAAGACCTCCACTTAAACCAATGCTTTGCCGCCACTCGGAAGCGCTGCTGATTGGCGTCGTGAGACGAGGCCCCTTCAAGGGCGCCACTCCACTGCGCTTTCGAGTCGCGCGACTGCTACATAGCAAAGCATTGGTTCAAATGGAGGTATTCACATAAGCGACTGTGTCCCTTGGAGACAGACTCCCACCACCAGCAACGCACAAGCGCGTCACCACTAGCAGTGTACAAATCTAAGGTCGCCGTGTCACGGCGCCAGTCAGCAGCTATTCCGAGTGGCGCGTCTGCTAGCAAAGCATTGGTTTAAAAGTAGGTCTGACATTCGCTCGAACGCCAGCGGAACACAGATCTAAATGACAGCGCTCTCACGAGACGCGCCAGAGAGGAGCCGCTGAGCCACTCTTTGCCTGCTGCCTGCCTTTGTCCGTCGCCAATGGTCATGGTGGCCGCTTGAGCACACAGCGGCGTCACTCGCGAACCTTCCCCTCCCGCGGTCGGCGGTGCGTGTGGGAAGGGCTCTGCCGCTACTCGGAGGCGCCACCGAGTGGCTCCGTGTGAAGGCGGCACCGAGTGGCTCCTGAAGGGGCGAGCGCTAGCATGATTTTGAAATGTCATGCCTTTCCGCACAAAAGGATTTTTCCACTGCGGTGGCCTGAAGTCTACCTGTGATTCTTTTGCAATAAGAGTTACTAGAATACAAGTGTTCTAATAATCCATGACTCACTATTAACAACAATAATCATTTGGTAATGAGAAGGAATAGTGTTTACGCACGCGTTCTAATAATCAATAGTCTCCTTTTCGCAATATCAACAAAACTGCATTTCGCAGGATAAATAGTCAAATTTAAACTAAAATTATAGTTCATTTGAATTTTACTCTGACTTACATGCTGTTCGATATCGTAACATCTAATTACAATACACGATTCGATACTAATTTCGAAAATAACTATTATATCCACAATTCTTTCCATCAGTTTAGCTGCCTTTCCATTAATTTTGACGATATTTTGTATGAAAAAATTTCAAATATCCAAACTCTTGATTTCTTCAAAATATTGCGATTTGATTTTTTACTAATAATCCGAGACCAAATACATAGAAAACTATTACTGGAAAGAAAAACTCAAATTTAATCGTGCATGTTTTGACAATTTGTGTTCTGCTTCGCGCTTCTGGGTGGTGGTGGGGGGCACAATACATTCTGAGGCGTCAAAATGGGTTGACAATAATATCTTCGAATTCAACTATTTTCCCCCGTTTCTGCAATTTTATTCACCCTGATCTATGGCATAGAAGTTGATAAAAAATAAAACATGAAAAACACGTCCGCAACAGATTGCCCTAGGAGGCTGATTTTTTGGGAATCAATGTCATTTTGTATTCTCCTTCACGCGAGCATCGCGATCGCCGATTGCGTTTGGGGGCTTCTCTGCGCCATTTCGGCTTCGTTGCGGCGCATCGCGAAGCGAAGCCAACCTCGAACGCCGGAGGGGGCGAGTGGAGAGAGGTTGAAAGGCAGAAAGGCGCCCCGAGGCAATCTGGGATCTCCCCAGCCTCCGTGGGGTGGGTGCGGAACTGGGGCGGCGCGGGGGTCACGTGGCGGGAGGCGCCGGGCGAACACGAGATGTCGCGTCTCACGTGCGGGGTGGGGAGCGTATATAAGGCAAAGGGCGAGGCGCGGGGGAGGGTTTCGAGCTAAGTGAAAAGCTCGTGCGAACGCACAGACTGGCGCCCGGGGCGGCGAGCTATGGCGTTGGGAGGTCGTTTTGGAACAGATGCTCCAAGTATAACTGCGGTCTCCGAGTGTTACGCTGTGTGTTTGTAGAATAACTAGAAAACTACAGGTAATGTATACAGAAATATACACAATATCTACAAATTATACACAAACATATTTGAATTTTAAAATAAGTGGTGGAGTGCAGTCCAGCCACATTACAGTTGAACGTTTAAATTGAGTCGTTGCATAGTGAAGTCTCTCTTAATTTCCGTAGATATTGAATATATTTTTGTATATATTACTTGTAGTTTTCTAGTTATAACAGGTGAACCTGATTAGGGAGACAGAACAGTCTCCGGAACGTTGTAAGAATAATATACAAGAGAAAATAATTTTGATGTAAACGATTTTGTCAGTTTTCATTGTGGTTGTTCATAATTTAAAATGAGGACCTAAACAACAATTAAATAGAGACACATTTACCACATTTCACTTCTACAACTTAACAAAGGGCTAAGTCGACCTATGTTTCTGCGATAGCAATGAAAAAGAATTAATAAACGAATACATAGAAGGAATTACTACTAAAGCGCAACATTTCATGTAATTATGACAAATGTTCCATTATTGTAATTTTTACAGCAGCGCGAGTGCCCGACGATTGTACCAAAAGAAAACCGAATAATTAAGAAATGATTTTAAAAAATGTACTTTGATGGCGATAGACGGCGGCTGGCGTAATTCTCGTGCACCAAAGTCTGGGCCATTTTTTTAATAACCGCCCGTACGAAAATTCTGTGTAATTCTGAAGCGGCGCGACTCGATCATTATTAATTATTCCTTGCAGTTTTAGTATTTCTATTGCTTACGTATGCCGTGTAAGTGGCATGGTGCATGACTCACGTGAAGTTGAAGGCGCCCTCGAGCGCTGTCCAGATGTCCCCGATGAGGCCGCTGACGGAGACCGGCTGCTCGCCTCTCAGGCGCACGATGCTCAGCGGCGCGCTCTGCGGCAGCGACAATCTGCACTTGTTACTATTTGAAATATTTTGACACGTGATGGTTTTCTAAGTCCTCCCTTCTTACTGCTGTGCGTGAGGTGGAGAATTGTGGATACGTTCAAATGGTTTTTAACCGGAGGTGGGAACGTGACGTCAGTGGGAACTTTGCACTGTGAGGCAAGGAGCAGTGAAACCTGGCAGAAATTAGGAAAAACAAAATGAAATCAGGCGTTTTACGGCACAAATGATGACGTATTCGATTTTGCGGCCAATTGATTGCTTCATCACACATTCAGCCAATCGGAGCTAGAGAAACGTGGGGAGGTAGCGGTGAACGGAACAGCCGAGCACCGTTTTCTCGCACAGTTATCAAACACCCGAGACGTCACAAGAAAGTTGTTTCGCAAAATGAAGTTTGATTCTCTTATAAACTTATAATGATATTATACAAAAAATGGCGTATGCAGCTGGTTTATACTATTGCTTTACTGCATTCCTACAAATTTAAAAACTCACTCCTAACGTCGCTCGTTTTCAAATCACGTACGTATGCAATAAAGCTTAATATTATAAACTAATAGCATAAACTACTATAATATTCATGCAGTCGAATGTATACGTACACGAACAACACAATTTTTCATCAATGCTCAATAATTTAACAATCACTCCAAGTACTTATGAGCTCTAAAATCATTTTGCAAGATCAGGAATCTTAAATGAATTGTTATATACTTGAAATAGCAAACCCCCGTTCAAAACATCGTTTTCTATTAGTTGTGAACCATTTACCTGTACAGGATTTGGTTGGTTCCCAAAGTGGAAACATTTGAAACATTGTAATCCAGTTTACTTCGAACATGGAATACATACATTTCAGTCGGGAGCGACTGGCCAACAAAAGAAATCAGTAGTTGGGAACTATTCCTCACCACTGCCCGCATTGGCATCTTCATTTCTTCCATTTCAACTTTTGGCTTCTAAAATTTCTATCTTTGACTTGGAAGCTTCTTTACTTTCATTTGAAAAATCTGTAGTAATTCCCTTATAATTCCTTTTCTATATTTTTTAAAACTGGGAACAAAATTCTCTAATCCTCGAGTCTCAAGTCTTCATCTTTGGATCTTAAGACTAGCGTTATTGTATTTTTCTAATTCTACTTCTACTTTATACATACCTTCATTTCTGACATCGTAGTTCTTGTATTTCTTCCTAAAGAGAAGGTTTCTAACTTTGCATTGATTTCTTCCTTGTCTGGATTTGATTTTCTTAACCAAACCCCAAAATATCCACAATAATTATGATTGACAGAAACATCAGGGTTGGAGAAATCAGAAGAAACTGACGTGACTGCGGGAATAGATGTTTTGGAGGTCTTGATAGGGAGTTGTCATTATAGGTTTCTCGTTCCCTCTTCGATTTCGGCCAAATGATCTTGGCGAACGAATGTCATCTATAATTTTACTTAACCGTCCCTAAAAACTGGGGTATTTTGTTGATGACGACAGTGCCTGAAGGTCTAAATCTTGTACACATAGTCAATAAAGACAACATTGCGTTGGTAGATGAAAAAAATTGTTACCGCATGTCAGTAATCCTTAAAAAAATATTCCGTCCAAAACGCAGCTATATGTATACACGTCCACCACTGCATCGTATCGCATAGGAACTTCATAAGTATACTGTGGGTCTGCTGTACCGCTTGTCCTCTGGCGGAATATATTAGGAACCTGTCTCCTGACATGTTAAAAATAATGATCGTGGTGATCTACCAGCATATCATTCACTTTTTTGGCATTGGTAATATGTTAATCTTTACTAAACTCGGCAAAGGCACTGCGTCAAATCCTCGTGAGGAGCCTGTAATATATTTGTATCTATTCATACACTACAAATTTATTCTTTTATTGTTGGACAATTCGGACAAAAAAGGCTGAATCGCAGAAGCTACCTTGTTCTTTCCCGTATACATATGTATATACGGAGTAATATACGTACTATAGGGAAAGCTATGTTATGCTGTGGAAAATCGATTTCGAGATTTCAACGGAAGTACACGTTTTGGCGATACTGAAAAAGTGTTTTTTTTCAAACTTCCGTCCATCTGTCCGTCTGGTGTATGTGAACAACACTAGTGTATAAACCATGCGTAGGATTTTTTTCCAAATTGAAGAAGTCCCTGTTCATTAGGCCTGAGTCGAAGCTCTGCGATTTTGAAAATCATTTATTAGTTTTTGGGGGTACTTTACATGAAGCCCCTACGACATTTTCAATTTTCCGTAAAAAATGGCTCCAATTTTTTTCTTTAAATTTCTTGTAAGAATGGAGTAAAATACACGTATAATGGTGGCAAAGGTCCGATTTTCACTGTTAATTCTGAATTTTCGATAATTTCATAAGTTTGAATTTTTTCGAGGCCTTCCTAAAACTGCAAAATGAAAGATAAAGATTTTTCCTTCAAATACATTTTTTTGTCCATAATTGGTTCTTCCTTTAAGATCTTTTACATTTATTTGAAAATTTTGGTAGTTTTCGCGCAACATTACGTGCAATTTATGCAGTTTTAAAAATAGAAAGAAAGATTTTCTAAAAAACGGTTCCCAATTTTTCTTTAAATTTTTGGTAAGGATTGTGCTAAATGGAATCTATAAGATGACATAAACGCCATATTGCTATGTTCTTTTGCTTTTTCAAAAATTACAAAAATGTAATTTTTTTGACTCGTCTTTCACATCATTAATATTTACATTAACGGCGATTTGTTCACATTATTATATTAATGAGTACATGCACTTTAAATAGTGACATATAAAGCTTCTCGAAAACTCAACCGTTTTTTGTCAAAACTAGCTAAAAGTTCGCAATTTGAGAAACCGAAATGCACATTGCACATTTACATTAGCACAAATACTGAATGCAAAAATGCAGATCAATCCCAATTGGTTCCGAAAATTCTATCGCAACATCTTTTACAACTACATTTGAATCTTCCCCAGATTTTCTTAAACCTCCATATTTTTCTCCCCTACTTTTTGAAGACATAAAAACTTCGCTAACTCAGTCTAATGTATTCTAGTGGGATTAGAAAACAAAATACCGACACGGTCCCCGACAGGAGACCGAGACGCGTCCAATGACATCTCTTACGTCTCGATCGGCGCACGGGAAGTAGCCTAGACGCCAGTGAAGGAATGAGAAAAACACACGCACACATCTGCACGTACTTTCTCGTATTAACATCACATACTTTCTCGTATTATATCGAAATTCTATCGGTGAAAAAAATTGATTCAAACATTTGTAGTGGTCTTTGAGAATGATTTTTATAATTGACATTTAATTTAAGCAGTAATTCTGCAAAAGCCTTTCATTAAAAAATATACATGAGATTCTTTAAATAACTAATTTTTTAAAACATATTTCATTTAAGACATAGAGCTTTGTTTTGAATACTGTACTTTTGCAATGTTAACTTTTAGCAATATTTCAAAAAACAATATGATAAAGAAAATAATCTCCTCAAAAGTTTTAATAATTTTTATTAATAATTGTCCGGAGTTAACTTTCGGGAAGACACTTTTCCCATCCTCAGTGGATCTCTAGCAAAATGGAGAAATGAAAACATTAACACAAGTCCTGCAACAGGCATGCTCCTAGAATATTTTTAATGCAAGCACGAGTTCGAAAACAATTCATATAAAGATGTGATCATGATAATTTCTGAAGAAAAAATACAAACAAGAAATTTGATTTTTTGACTGACTCTAGTGTAGCGTCACGGCTTGGCAGCAGCCGAGTGCAAGGTAGAGGGCTGGGGGATCTAAAGATAGACGCCCAAACAAAGACGGGACTTTCCCGACAGGAAATGGTCCGCGGGCCAGGCAGCGCCAGGGAAAGGCTTTCCACCGCGCGGGGGTGGGGAGTAGTGACGTAGGAGGTCAGGTGACCTGGACCTATAAAGACGCCGTGGCGAGACGGCGCGGGTGGGTAACGATTTTGGTTTCCTCGTGGCTAGACCACAAAAACTTTGTCCGCCCAGGCTGGTGCGGAGTGCCGAGGGCACGTGGGTGTTCGACGAGTTCGGACAGGGTGATGTGTTCTTCAAACACATTCGGGCAGATCGTCAATCTGCCGGGGCACACCAGGTGCCTATCTGCGACGCGGCCTTGCAGGCTGGTCGTAGGCGTCGCCGCAAGGCGCACGTAGGGAGAGGAGGGCTGCAGTGGTAGCTCTGGCAAACCGCCTTAGAGTGAGGGATGTAAATATGTACAGTGTGTAAATAAAACTTGTATATACTCACTCGTGTCTGTTTCCTTGTGGTGTAGATCCCTACACACGACGTTACACTAGAAACGAACAAAATGTGGCCCCATAAATATATGTGGATTAAAACAAAAATGAAACATGAAGTCACAATTTAAGTTGCGATGGATGACGGCTTGCAGAATAAATAAACAATAAAAAAACAATAACGAGGATTTCGTTTTCACGGTAAGAAACCTGGTCATCCGGAAATTTCCTTTAAATCCAGTTCTCTGCTCACAAAACGTCAAGAAGCTAAAGAGTTACGACAATCTTCGTCAACTAATATTTTAACTTTTGCCACCAAAGTAGTCAAGGAAATGACTGCAAGTCCGAAACGGGTCTAGTAATACAGAACAGCGTATAGAATCACCACATGATGGAAAATGAAGATGCCCTGTCTGGTGGAAGCTAAATTGTCTAAGCTTCCGCGAGACAGCCACCTTTACTCAAAGATTTTATCGAATTCTCGAAAACTGAAAATGTTACAAACAATATCTCTGCAGCATATTACTTGCCCCGTGATTCCGCATTGTTGAGTGAAAATTGCATATCGATGTAGTGATCTCTTTAGACGTTACGTGGGTGGTCCGTAGTTGTTGGGCTAGAAAAGTATATAATGGAACGACCCGAATTTATATTATTTGGCTCCCTTGGAATTCGTGATATCCAGGGTTCACTGATTGGCGCTTACGTCTAGAGTGACTCCTCTCATCTGAAGGCCGTGCAAGTCCCTCCGGCGCCTGTTCAAGTGCAGCTTGGTGGCTTGCAGGCCCCGCGGCCGGCTCCAGGCGCCGAACGCCGCCAGCTGCAGCGGCGCGCCGGGGGCGGGCTGGAAGGCCTCGCGCAGGCGCACGGTGCCGTCGGCCGCCGCAGGGGTGGCCAGCAGCACTCGCCCGTCGAACGGCACGTACACGCCCCGCAGGAACGCCGCGTTGGCCGCTAGAATGAGCCAGCGCGCGCCGGACACGCCTCCGTCGTGGGAGAGTCGATTCAAGGCAGCCGCCTCTCCGGGTCCAGGAGAAGCAATGACGATGAACGGGGAGCCTCTCCGACAGGGCAGAGGTCTGCTCGTGCTTTGCATGGATCGCCAGCTCGGAGTAGCTGCCATTTGGGCCATGGATGTTCGCAGACGGACGAGTTCCTGCTCGTGGTGGAGACCTGCGTAAACGAGAGAAAAAAAAACAACATATGTCTACAGAATATTTTGTTCAGTCCCTAGGTATCCGGTTAAAAAAAAATCACGAAGGTTTTCTCGACGGTTCTGTATGTCTTTAACATGCCATCACAAGAAATGACTGCTTCGCAAAGCAAATTACCTGCCTGCCAGATTTGCCAGGTGCTCTTAAGCATTTCCCATTCATCGGTTCACCCTTGTGCTCCAAGCTGCTCGTGACTCAAAGCGAAGTAGCTCGTCTTTCACCAACGGAATTCGGGTTCGATTCCCGAACAAGCTCATGTGAAATTTGTTACGACTAAACAAATTTGCCTGCTAAACCCCACTACTTTCCTAATTCTCGCGGAAATGCTGCCGACAGCCCTGTTGACATCGCCGTAAGAGTGCAATGATTATATGGTTACAACAGGTGTTTAGATACTCCCATTACCAAAAAATACATCAGATTCTATGTTGACATTCATGAAGGATGGCAGATACAGCTTTTCTTCATATATAAAAAAAAACTTGTCTTCGATAAAATTGAGTTTCAAAAATACTTCCGGGCGCGAAATTCGAACCTGCTGCCGCGACACGACACCAGCGCGGGCGTTTGCCAACGGGACTGG
The DNA here is from genome assembly GCA_017312745.1 of Gryllus bimaculatus. Classification (NCBI taxonomy): domain Eukaryota; kingdom Metazoa; phylum Arthropoda; class Insecta; order Orthoptera; family Gryllidae; genus Gryllus; species Gryllus bimaculatus. The sequence goes on from BOPP01000094.1 coordinate 628,308, forward strand.
GCCTAATGGCAGCGAAGTGAAGGCCGAGACTGCGAGCCTGGCAGAGGCGAAGTACTCTCAAAATTGTTGTGCGGAGTAGAAGAATTTCGAGAAACATTACATTCTTAAAACGTTAGACGGTGTTCAGGGATTATGCAGGAGTTCAAATCCGTATTTGGGAGGCACGTAACTGGAAAAGGTTCTAATGGGACTGTGAAGTAAAGGTCTTTGTTTGTGATGGTTTGGTTCCATAAGACAGCTTATAGGTGGACATAGGCGGAGGAAGGTTGTTCTATAATTGGTTGATCTGCCTGCTGTCCTGTCACTGATTGGCTGGGGGTAACCCACCACGCTGGGGCGCTTGTAGCGGGATTTGTGAGGTGCGCAGGCTGCCCGCGAGCGGACGGGCTGAGGGCGGTACGTAGTCGTTGCAGTTGTGCGTTACGAATGCGCATGGCTTCTAAGTGAAGTCACGGTAGCTTGCTTCGTGCGGGCCTGAGTAGTTGGCACACTTCTGTTGTGTATTAAGCTTGTCTTGCGCTGGGCCTTGCGAAGAACTGTGCTGGCCTGCGCAACCGATGCAACGTTCCGTCCTTCTACAACCATTCTACAACAAGCAGATAAGGCATAATGGGATTTTGATCGTGATTGCGCAGCCGTCGAAGCTAATCCTCAAGAATTGGAGAGATTGAATTTTCTTCAGCTCTGCGATTTGCGACAGATTAAATTCCATCGTGTAAAGTCCTACTCCTTGGAGGGTGTGGTGAACCACAGTCCCTTGCTCGCACTGCAAGTTTGAATCGAGGCCTTTGACTAAGCGTTTGTGGCGTTCTGTGGTGGCTCTGTGGACGTAAGAGCAAAGTTCGGAGTGGGTTTGTGTAGCCTGTAGCATTTTGTCTTTGGTCCTGGTGGCGGTCCTCCACGCCGCCGGGGTGAAGGACTAGATATTGCGCCTTGATTTGCGCGTAGATAGCTTTTCTGCCGAACAGAACAGAAAGCAGGATGTGCGAGAGTGGTCCGCCTGCCTCTTAGTGGGACTCTTCGTCTGCTGATGCGTTGCGGCCCCTCTCCCCTTACGGGGATGGGGATTAGGAATGTGGGTGGTGAAGTGACGGGTTGTCTTGTTAGGGGGCTTACGCATGGAGGAATGGATGTGGGAGGGGAAAGGCATATTGTTCTCCGGTTCGTCTTGGTTTCATAGTGAGTCAATAGTGTGTCGGTCGTTTATATGACTTTGTCGTTAGGTTTTCGCCCTTTGGGCTAGGTTATGGGAGGAGGGAGTTGCAGGATGTCCAGGGGGTGTTTTTACGAGGGTGCCGGGGAGCGATTTCTTATGATATGATATGGTGGTGGGGTAGGATAAGATTTTTAAACTGAGGATTGGTGATGAACTTTTGTACGGAGGAGTTGTAAAGATGGGTGAGAAGATATGGGGCAGTTTGTTTTGTTGTTGTAGGCCTTTGAAGCGGGCTAAGGGAGGGGGACGAAAGATCAGTCTGATTAGTCGATTTTCAGTGTCTGTTAATTTTCTGTAGTTTATAATAGATTCTTGAACCAGGTGGGATGGGCGTAGGAAAGAGTTGGGCGGATATAGGTATTGTAGGTTTGGATTTTCCATGGGATGGGGATAGATAGATTTGTCAGGATAGGGTAAAAGGCGTTGGTAATCCAGTTGGTTTTTATTGTGGTGTTGATGACGTGTTTGGACCAAAGCAGTCTGCGGGAAAGGGTAATGCCAAGATACTTGACATGGGGTTGCCATGGGATAGGGGTTTGATTTATGGTCGAAGGGGTGGATTTGATGGATATATTTTATAGGAAATACGATGGTTGGGATTTGGAAGGGTTAATGTTAATAGAATTTTGGGAGGCCGAAAGGCGGAAGGAGTCGAGGGATTTTTGAAGGTTTCTTAAGGAGCTTTTCTGTAGAAAGCGCGTCGGTGCGCTGCAAGACCTGCCGGATCTGCTATTTCTGCCTTCTCTAAGTAAAAATTCCCTGCGGAGGGGAATTTAAAATATCTCGGCGCGTTGTCACGTGCATTATTGCACGAGTTAGTTCTCGCTTTGCTGGGTTAAACGGAGCTAGATTCTCCGATTTGCATTTGTTACAGGAGCTCTCGTGCGAATCTGTTTCAGCATCGGGGTCGATTGGAAGTGATCTGAACTTATTTGAGAGGGGAAAGCTGCTCTGTACCGTTTGGGATTGCTTTGGTTGAAGAACCTTTTGGGGAGGATGAAGGGATTCCCTGAATCCTCATCATTTTATCGAATGCATTTGAATATTGTTCGATTAGTCAAATGTCACGGTCAATGTCATTTGTTTGTCTTTGGTTCAGGGGGTTGCAAGGTGGCGGGCTGGGGGTGTCGTCTTCTTAACCACTCATTGTACCCCTTCTTTCCATTGTTATCTTACCCAAATTAGTTTTGCTGTGGATTTCTCACTTTTCATAATTTAGCGAGCTACCACAGAGCACAAAAATCGTGCAGCCAGCCAAAGACATGCGTCCTCCGGCCAGGAGCTGATCCAAGACCAATGGTTCTCCTGGATCTGCGTCAAATCCAGACAAAACACAGAGCTTCTCCATCAGCGGGTGGAACATTTGTCGCTTCTGATTATAAGAACTTCCCAGTCAAATACTTTGCTTTATGTGAACAATTGATGGAGTACAATCCCGCATATAACGTTGACTGAACGAAATGTCAACACGTTTCATGATTTTGTAAAGGAAAGTCAACCAATTAATAATTTACGACACCAATGAATACATAAGCTCAAGACACGGAGCTGCTGCTTATTCTGTTCTCTTGTTGAATCTGTTTCACTCATTCAATCAACTCCACTCTACACTCGAAAATAGTACTCACAGATCTGGGATGAAAGTTCCATCTGGTAGGTACTGATCTTGTTAAACGTTTTGAACAATTTCCTCTAAAACATATTCTTTGTGGGGAATTGGAAAAGAAAGAGCAGACACCTTGAAGATTAGAAAAAGATATTGGAACACATATAGTCACAGAAGATGCTTTTAACAAGACTATATTTTGATATGCATAGTAATGAATATATTTAGCATGCTTATATGCCGGCATAAGTAGCATGCAGCAATCTCTCAATCTTCCTTGTGACACACTTCAAGGGTACACATGAAGATTTCATTCTGGATCGTTTTTGAAGTGCCTTTAAACGCTGATGCTTCTAGATGGTTTCTCATCGCACTATCTAGTCCTACACTAAATCTTATAAGTCCACGAAAATTACCTGGATTATTGTGTGTTTCTGACTCATCAGGACCAAGTAGCACGTTCCTGTCATGTTCGTTATTTGGAATAGTTGTCGAACGGCACGAGTGCTGACGCGCTCGATAGACTGATAAATCATAAGTGCGAAATAATGGGCGATGGGAGTTCGGACCTCTGCAACCAACGCCCCGCTGACGACAAGGCACTGGGTCGGCGTCTCGGGCCTCCCGCTGGGCACTGTCACGAGACACTTCAGTAGAAAAACGCGTTAGAAAGCTTAATGGTGTAACGGTTAGCGTATCACACTGTTATACCCAAGTTCGCGGGTTCAAACTCGATCGAAGCCGTGGATCTTTAAGGGCGAAAACAAATCCTTCTTACGCCTTCCTTCGGAGGGGAAGTAAAGCCGGCTGTCCCATATTAGTAGATTTACTTGCATGTAAAAGATCCTCAAGCCTAAATGAAGCCTCTGAGCTCAATTCAAATCGCCTGTTTCCTCTTCCAACAAATACCTCCTTTCTCCGCTAGTTGGTGAAAGGAGCGTAGCGAAATTTGCGTGGTCAGACGGAAGAGCGGGCCTAATGGCCCGAGTCTCATCACGTCAAATAAGGCTTCAATTCAATTTAAAATCTTCTTAAAGTCTTTTTTAAGAAGCTCATTGCGATTAAAATTTAGCATATGTCCGTTATGGCCGACCGTTTAGTGCGGTTTTTGTTATAATGATTCGTTCGGCTACAGGACACCACTCCCAGGTGCCCCACTCCTGCACAGGGAAAACCACTACTGACCTAGACCATTCAAAGAGGCACTGGATGTCAATGGACATTAGCACAACATCAACGCGGACGCAAGTCTCAATCAAAAACACTCCTGGAAACACCTAGTACCACCATTCCGCCACTGTCCGGCGGCTGCTCAATGCCGTCCGACCACGAGGACGACTGGCGCGAGGCCCGGATTGGCCCAGACCGCTAGCCAATCAGATGGGCAACTCCTCCAACCTGCCTCTCCCGAGTACTCATGATCGACAGTATACTATAATTTATTTATCCATGCAGTTGATGTTAATCAACTGTTCACGGTTTCATCCAATTGGGAGCTTGAACGTTCCCTTACTGATCTCACTGTAGCGACATATAAGCTCCTGACTAGATGAAACAGCAACAGCTGATTTACGTCAAGTACAGGACTAAATAAATCGTACTATACATAACACCAGAGGCACAGCGTCGCATTGGCAGTGATTGCCTGATGTCAGCCTCTCAGGGAACGACGCGGTCTCACCCGGACACTCAAGAAGTCAAGACTCATTTACCGCACCTAATCGGATCGCTCCAAGTCTGTCTATAATAAGTCTATAATTAATGTATGGGCTAGGAAAGTTCGACTTCTGAAAAATAACACTTTTTTCAATCTCATTCTTAATTTATTGCGGTCCGAAAATATTGATCACATGGTGAAACGTGGCAAATACCTTTATTGAAGGCCACAGACAGGAAAAGGCAGCCGCTTCTATACCGTGTCTGCAGAGACTGTATTAGTTTCCCAGTGTCCTCCACATTTAGGGCTGTGGATGTGGCCAAACACAATCTCACAACTACAAAAATCGTGGAATATTTTCTGTTCATTATACAAGTGATTCTTTGCCAATGAAATTTACTCGAATAATCACACACCGTACCCTTACAGCTAAGGCAAGATATCATTTGAGAAAGAATATGTTAACGTTGTCCTTTAATGACTTTGGAGAAATAACGATCAATGGTTGATTCCAAAGGGTAGGTACTTACACCAATATATTTTGCCTGCTAATTGAACAGCAGCTGTAATGAATTAATTCGCGCTCATTTTCAAAGGAGGTGCAGTACGTTGCCTTTGAAAGCTGAGCATCGTAATGCGCAACGCCTGCCGAAGTTGGATTTCTGTCATGCTGACATTCTTGCCCGGCGAGTCGCGACACTTATCGGGAAGTAGGCGGTGACACCTACGTGATTAAGAAGTCAGCTGATGTGGGAGTACGCTGGATAACGTATTGGCCACTCAGAGAGCAAGTGAAGTTGAACGTAGGATTTATGGATATACTTGTTATCGATTTATTGAACATAAAAAAAGTGCATTGTATTTCAAATAATGTGAAGTTCTTTTTTGACGATTTCGCTCACTTTTGAGTCAACGCGGCTAGTTTTACAACGAGAAAACATTTATCGGTGGTTTTTGTGCCGCGTGGTACAGTTAAATCATTTTCAATTGCTCGTAAGATGGGGTTTCTTGATAATCTGCGAAAATATTCCGAAGCAGTTTTGCGGTATGAAAACGCAGAACTGCAGAAGAAAGCACTTAGCATCATTCCTGTATCTGAACTAGAAAATGCAGCGGTTGAGAAAATGCGTTTTCTTCAGAAAGAAGTTCGAGAAAAGAAAATGAAGGACGATGAGCTCCCTGAAATTAAAGACTTGCTATTAATTGAATTGTTAACCTGGTTTAAGAATATTTTCTTTACTTGGGTCGACTCACCAGCTTGTGAATATTGTAACGGAAGGACCAAATTCTCTGGTTCCTCCAGAAATATCGACACAATACCACCTGTGAAGGTCGAGGTGAAGTAAATTTCTAGTTTTTTATGTAACTCTGATTAAATTTTTGTTTTTTCCTTTAGTTTTGTAATGATCGTTCTTGCTTTCGTAGGTTTATAAGTGTGAAAAATGTCATAAATCTACAGAATTCATCCGCCATGAAGATCCTTGGATTCTTTTGGAAACTAGAAAAGGACGTTGTGGAGAATGGGCAAACTGCTTTACTCTCTTATGTCGTGCCATGGGATGGGATGCTCGTCATGTTGTTGATGTCACAGATCATGTGTGGACTGAGGTACAAAAATCTCTCATCTTTTTTAGTCTCTAACTTATGGAATAGCAAGTAAATCAAATGTTGGTTCTTAAATGCCCATATTTAAAATATAAAATATTTTCCTTATTGTTTGTAGGTGTTCTCTGTGTCTCAAGATCGTTGGTTACATTGTGACCCATGTGAAAATGTGTGTGACCGTCCACTGATGTATGAAGAAGGTTGGGGGAAAAAATTGTCTTATGTAATAGCATATTCATACGATGATATACAGGATGTAACTTGGAGATATTCTCGTAAACATGATGATGTACTATCTCGAAGACAAGAGTGTACTGAAGTGCAGTTATTGGAAAAGTTGGTGTCTATACGACAGGAAAGGCAACAGTATTTATCCAAAGCTCGAAAACAGTATACAACACGTCGTTTGGTAAAGGAACTTGTTGAGTTTATGACTCCTCAAAAACCTGATGATGAAATATATGAGGTATTCTCTTTTTTTAATTCCCTTTGCTTTACTATTCCTTACTTCACAGCCTCCAACATAGCATTAAATAACTAGTTCTCACACTTTTTTTAATTAAGGGTAGCTACTTTCACATTATATTTAAATTAAATTTAGAAACCTACTCTTCTGTGACTAGAGAGCCAAAGTTAGCAATTGTGGGAAAATCACTGTCATTTAATGTTCTATCAATATTTAATATTCAGATTCTGTAGGAAAACACACTAGTCATATTTAATTTTTATGTTTTGCTTATAATGTTCTTAAAATGTCAATTATTGTCATTGATCTTCCTTCCACATAATAAACTTGAAAAAATACCTTTGTAATAATGTTCAACTTGACCCATTCTTATTGAATGTGAACATTGACTTTGTTTTATGCCAATTTTTTTGTCGATATTTATCTTTTTTTTGTTTTGTAGAGTTCCAATGGTACTCTCATGGTGCCATGTTGTTATTTGTTTATTTTTTGATTAAGGGTCGCACATCTGGTTCTTTAGCATGGCGCCTTTCTCGTGGTGAAGCCGGAGAAAGACGTCCTGCTGGGGGATATGTGTGGCAACCAACACCTGCTGAGAAACAACAAAAACATCTACACATAGTGTATTCTTGTGCTCAAGACATCTATATCAGACCTACAGCAGGAGGTGAAGTAATGCAATTTTGGGAACAAGGTGTTTTTGAAGCAGAGTCCATCTCTAGAAAGGAAGAGAAGGATTGGAAAAAAGTGTACCTGGCAAGAAAAGGTTTGTACCAATTGCAAATAAGTTAGTGGTTTTAAATATGAATACAGTCGCTGTACAATATTTTTGAATATGTTGAAAATTACTCCAGTTCCTTACCTTATTTCTTTAAAAAACTGAATTCTTGATTTTGAAGAAAGAGAAAAATGTTAAAATATTCACATCTTGATAATGAATAAAACTTTGTGGCTTTCTTCTCTATCCAAACGTATTAAGAAGAAATAAGGTGTATTTTGAGTGCCTGTTTTGCAGTATACCTATTATGTTTGAAGTAAATAGTTTTTTTCATAAATAGGTGTGAAGAGTAAAATTTAAGACTATAAAACCCAACTTACATGATTTTTATATTATCGTCTTTCTTTGTTATAGTGGCCCTTGTTACACTACTACTGTTGGTTTCAGAAAGATGAAGATGGATGAAAAATATGAAAGGTTAAAATGTTGCAGCATAAGAACTAAAAAAAATGTTTGATCAACTGGAAATTAAATTTATAATTTATTTGCTATGTATGTTTATTCTAGAAACAAGGATATGGGGAAAAAATGATTTCGCCAAATAGTTGGCTTTGGTCAGTGATTGTTGTGACATCTATTTTCAAGATTAATTGATTAGTTCAAATATTTTTCAGAAGGGAGTAGCAAAGCTTTATTAAGTTGGAAAATTGATTGTCAAAAGAGTGGATTCGTCATTGACAAAGTCCAGGTGCGTTGTTCAGCTACTGTGTTTCACTCTGGAAAAATACGACTGCAGCTTTGTGGAAATGTTTGTGTTCCTATACCTGCAGGTAACTGCACAGTTCAAAATAGATAGGAAATTTGTTTACTGAATAAGTTTTTGTTATTCACTATCAAATATTAAAGTTTTGCTTGGATTCTAAATTTCCTTAAATTTTAGTTTAGTTGGTAAGGAGCAAATTTAAAAAAATTAATGAAAACTCAAATTTTCAGATACTTTCTGTTAAGTGTAGATTAATACTTAATTTTGTTGTAGATCACATAACATTTGAGACTATGGAATTAAGTGGATCTGAAAGTATAATATTGACAGCAGACCTGAGAGGAGGTGAAGGATCAACAGCATGGCAACACACACAACTCTTCCGGCAGCCACTGGATGACCAGTCAGATTTCCCTCTCAGCATCAATGTTTTTCTCAAAGAACTTGGAAGATAACCAATTGGAAGCATTGTACCTTTGTGTGATTGTGTAAAAATGTTTAATTCAGAGAAATTAATGTTCATGTAATAAGCAACTGTGTAATTTTAATTCAATATAACAACAAAAATAAGAAATTTGTGGAGTACTACTGGTTTTTTCTGATTGTTGCCTGCATGTTTGAATATGATGGAACAAAGAATCATAGAATTCATGTTGCTTCAATGTGGATGAAATTTCAAGTGCTACCGTTACAATTGAATGCAGTTCATGTAGTTATGTTGATACTCTTAAAATGTTCCAACAATTTCTCACATCTCTTTATTACTTCTCTTACATTTCTTGAAATGTGCAACATTCAATTCAAAACATTTTGATAGGAAATTTGAAGTAATGGTGTGCATGTCACCAATTACATACTTTCATATTTACTAAACATCAGAAAAATGAATAAAATTTATTTCCTGGTTTCAGAATTGAAAGGGTTTTGCAGTGTTAAATATTCCAACTCCCATCAATGTTTAAATATTTTTCTGAAAACCTTCAAATTCTACAGCAAAGGTAGAATGCAGCATTTCTAATACATTAAATTAATACTATTTAAATGAGCGTATTGTAATATTGATTTTGAAGATGCTATATTTGATTGAAATTAATTTTTCTTTTTTCCCATCTTAATTTAGTAATTTTTAATGTAGAAAATGAAATTGCTAAAAATTAAGTCTTAACAATTTTGAGGAAGGAAGATTGAAAGATGATTTTTGGGGCAGTTTTTGAGACTTTCCTGCAGAGTTTTGATGTGCCAACTGCACTCCCCAATTTCAAAAGTTGAACCACTCATTTGAGTCCTTGAAAATGACTTCTTGAGAAAGTGCAGTATTTAATGTAAATGACCTTAAGCTTCAAGTTTTCAATAAGTTATTTGAACATAGAGCATAGTGACTTATAAGTATGGTAACATTGCCTTGCTGTGAATGATCTGATTTCAAGCAATTTAAGGCTATGTTAGTGCATTGTTTTATCATAAGGTGGATGCAAAAATAAAAAGAACTACTGGTGCTACAACACAATTTCTGACATTGTGTGACTTGCAACTTTTGAAAATTATGAGTTTACCAAAAATGAGATCTGTAAGTGTATTTGATCAATTCAAGAGAAAAATTAAAAGAAACAAACTTTAAAGCAATTTTTGGGAAAATCTAAAACTCCTTTTTCTGGAAAAAAAACCAACAGAACCTTATTTAAAGATTTCTCTTTGAGGAACAGTTTTCATTAAGGAAAAATCCCTAATCTACAAAATTGAAGTACGAACAAATTTCTCAGAGTTAGTTAAATGAAAATGGGACCTGTGCCATTTTTTTAACCTCCTTTTCTCTATCAGGAAAAAAATTAAATTCCCGAAATAAAAATATCCATTTGAACTTTGCTGGACCCCGAATTCTGCCCAATAGATCCACAAGAATCAATTGTGGAGAAAATTAAAAGTTTTAGACGCTAGTATTGACTGCAGGTATTTTTTGCCTCCAGTGTATCGTCAGGATCCACAAAATATGGATTCTGACTACACATGTTAATGGGAAGTAATTAACTACATATACAAAACAAGATTTACCCAGTGTTTTCATATCAGAACCTCACTTTTTTGATGAAAAATCACCATGTTTTGCTGCAGCATGCCAATATTTTCTCTTTACTATGTAAGTATGTAGTAGTCAAAGTAAAAGAATTGATGACTGCTACAATCATTATTTCAGAAGTGACTGATACTTTACAAATAGAAAGGAATGCTTTTGCATTTACATGGCTGAATTCTATTTAATAAAAAATATTTACATTTGAGGAGCAAATTATTCTCCATTTTTCTCTTCACATAATTTAATTAGGTACCAGTCATCATACAGGAGACTAAAGACAATAATTTATTTTTTTTAGTTTAAGTTTTGATTATGTGAGATGGCCCAGAAAGGTTAGCAAGTGGTTTCATTAGAAGAAAAAGAAAGGAATGGCATATCAAGTTTTACAAGAGAATGACTGGCATGAGAGAGGTAATGTGAGAAATGGCCACCAGTTGGGAAATGCTTGCACAAAGAGAAAAATAAAATGGCAATTATATGGTTAGTAGAGAAGATATTTACTCTTTTATCTTATTAATTCTAGCATCATTTTGTATCAATAGAAAATAAGATGAATCGCAAAATAAATTTTGAAATTAACCAAGAGGTTGACGTTTCTTCAGCTTACGGTTTCAAAACCCATGATCTATTGAGGTACTGTTTATTCTAGAACAATTGAAACTCCTGTGGAACTCTTTCACTCCAAAGTTCATTATACAACCTAATTAAATTACTGTTTAAATACAAGGTAATGAACATTTATAAGCAGAATAAGTTTGTAAATTTTTTTGTTTCATGCCAATTTAACAAAATGCTCAAAACTACTGCTGTAAAATATTTAATTTTTGAATTATGTCCACAATGTTGAAGATCAATAGTTTTAAAATCATATTTATTTTGTTGTTTGGCTTATCTGATTTGCCTTTATTTACCTCAAGACAGAACTTTTTTTTTAACAGTGATGTAAAAATTGGTTACCACTCAACCAAAAATGACTAAAGTGCATTAGTAATGAGTCTACATTTTGTCCAAGCATTTTCTTTTAAACAGTCTCATAGCAAAGGTGTGAAATAGGTGAAACAATTTACATGAGATGTGCAGAATCAGAAAATTTGTAATTCAATTATTTTATTAAATAAATTAAATTTATAAAAAGGGCAATAACCCCTCCTCTCTACATTCCTCCATAAATTTGTAATATATCACTCAAGCCTTTTCACCACAAGGCGCTTTGATGAATTAGCTGGTGAAAATTCTACAAGATAAACATCCCACTCCTGTTGTGGGCTTTCTCTTTTGGCTTTAAGGTACAGGCTACCAGAGTTGACAGATCCTTTAACAGGCACTTCAAATTCAGCTTTGTAGCCATCACAAAAATTATGCTCTGAATTTAAGTTTAGATAACCATACTTTAATGGTTTGCCAAGATACTCTACTGCACCCTTATGTTCTTGAAGTAATTGCATAGACTCTATCATGTAGGGTGAACTCTTCAGCCCATTTTGAACTTTATAAAATAAGTATAGACTTCCACTTGTTCCAAATACGCCAGTGTAGATAGCAATTTTAGCCAGTAATTTATTGGAAATCATCTAAAACAAAATTCAACCATTCTTAAGCAAACACTATAAACTGATGAGTTTAACAGATTCAATACACACTGTGGTCATTTTTTATGTTAACATAATTTTTTTACCTGATGTTTGTTTAATTTCTACCTTTCCAAAACCACTACGACTTCCTTCAACACACTTAAAATTTGTCGGTTGCCTTGGTTCGAATTTTATGTAACAAGTGGTAGGGTTGAAAGGGGTAAGCTTTCGAACTAAATTCTGTCCAATGCACAAGGACAAGAAAATAAAGCGTTTTACTATAGAGTCAATAATCTTCACGTGATGCAAGTGAGGAATTCGCAAGGTTTAACTAGACACATACTACCCAAAACTACGAAGCTGTCCTAACCCAGCGGCACCCAGCAGGTTCTCTTCACACAGGTGCTTTTGTTCGAAACCTGACCAGGTCAGAGAGTATCCAGGTTATAAAGGTTATTTTGAGGGTCAGGTTAGGGTGCTCCACCATAGGAAGATTTGCTATTTGGAATGCCCAATGTCTTTGGCCCTACCCTACTCTACCCTATTCTATCCTATCCAAGTGATTTCGTGTGATCCGACGTGATGATAATACTTGACGCTCACTGGCCTGACCCAACCTAACAATCGTCGCTGAGCATAAATAAACAAGTGAGCAGATCCAGGCGCCGACCCGCACCGAACTTCACCTATTAGTTACTTGTATATTATACCTTTCTTAGATGGCTGCTAACCATATAAATGTACTTCGAAGAGATGACGATGAGAGCAAAATTTAATTTTATTATATTTCGTTTATTATTTTTTTGGGTAATGAAAATGCCCGAAAACGGTGAGGAAAATGTCAAACATGTATTTTTAATAGTTGGCAACATCCGTCGATGTGATCATTGAAAAAATAAAAACACGCGATTCCCCAGGCAAGTGCAGCGGACGGTATTTTGTGTAATGTAACGTCCAAATATTAAGAAATAATGTCAATTTCCAACTTGTGTTGCCTTTGTATTAAGTGCGGCCTAAACGGGGGAAGCTTTTGCATGGTAAAGAATTAAAAATATATTTTTCGTTATTAAAATGTCTTAGTTTAATTATATATTCTTTCTCTGAAGAGTAGCAGAAAGTCATGTACATTTTATATCAATTTTGATGGAATCATTTTCAGAAGAACGATGTTAAGAAGATGATGAAGTTTTTATTGACGTAATAAAATTGTCAAGTGAGTGTTATATGTCGTATTGAGCATTTTTGTAATATAATGCAGTTACGTACGAAATTTGCAAGTTCCTACAATAACGTGACAGCTTTGCAGCTCTTTGTAACAAAAACTGAATATTTATAGTGAGCACCATCATGGAACAAAATACTAGAGTTATATTTGTCCATGTTAGTGTTGACAATGGAATCAAAGAAATATCTATTCGTCCTTACTCAACTGCAGAAGATGTCTGTACAGAAATAGCCGTAAAGTTGGGGATAGGACCTGTTTCTCGACATCTATTTGCCCTACGACTACATGGATCTAATATTTACCTGAGTCCTAATTGTAAACTATTTGATGCTCATATAAATGCATCATATGACTTTCGACTTCGATATAAGGTCCCAAGCTTGAGTCGTTTAAAACATTCTGACATTAAAGCATATAATTACTATTTTCATCAAGCCCGGGGGGATGTAATGAATAATCAGATTCCTGATATAAGTTCTGAAAAGTACAAGTCAGAATTAGTTGGTTTGGGTGTAGCTGATATGTATCGTGTAATGTTGGAAGAAGGTGTAGAAAGAGACATTGTAGAGAATGATTACAAAAAATATATACCAAAAGATGTAATCCGGCATCATCTGTTTTTTATTAAAAAGCCTATTCATGAGACTTTAGGAAGAATTAAAAAAGGTGGTAGTCATGATGCATGGTATGTGAAGGGTGAATATTTGAAACAATTCGAGGAGATGGCTCCAAATTATTTGAGTGAAGATTTCAAAGTACTGTCTGATGAAGGTGGTTCAGTACGATCAGTATTTGTGAATGTGAACCCATTTCACAAGGAAGAACCTGGAATAAGATTGTGTTATGATGGAAAAAAACAGGTAGTGTTAATACAATATGATTTTAACAATATTTATATTGTTCAGTCAGATTGATGTATTTGTTCATTTTCTTGCAGTGGCTGCATTTGTGTACTATTGAAGAATTAATTTACATATCTGTAAGAAATGATGGAACTGTAGAAATTTCCAGAAAAAATGGTATTCCTACCTATTTCAAATTTCGTTCTATACCTTTAATGTTCTCATTTGTGAGTTTGCTTGATGGATATTATCGATTAATGGTTAAGTGGACATTTAATTTATGCAAGGATGTACGTTCTCCATCAGTTCAGAAATTGCACGAATTGAAATGCCATGGTCCAGTTGGGTATGTTTTTTATGTTCTAATATGACATATTTATTGATGTATTTTATTTGGAAAGATACAGAGGCAGTCAATAAAATAGTCAGGTTTGCTAGGATATGGCCATGGCTGATATAATGCTTGGATAAAGAAATTAAGGTATTTGTTTTGTAAATAACCTTTATCTATAAATAAATACCATATATGTTATGTAAAACTCAATATGGTAACAGATAAATAAACATTTACATGGCCTTCAGGCCAAAATTATTTTCATATTAGTCATTAATATTATTTCAATAAGTCAAAAAACTTCTATTATATCATAAATGTTTACAGTGACTGATGAAATTCCTACCTTTGATTCCTGATTCTACTGTGCCTCTGTGCCTAGCTGGAAATGTAGTTTAACAACTTCTGTCTTGTGTTGATAGCTAAGGTTAGATTCGAGTTACTGATTATTAACTCTGGCCGAGACATGTGTAAGAAAACTATTATGGTTAACTTTTGTTATTAGAGGATGTGCTAGCGGTGGCTGTCTTTTATTGATCGCCACTGTATGTTTCTTATGTATACAATATTTTGTATTCATCAAGTGTGACCTTTTCTTTAATACCTGTCTTTAGTGGAGAATTTTCTTATGCCAAATTGGAAGAAAAAAGAAACAATAAATGTGGATGTTTTATAATACGAGAGAGCGAAAGTAAATATAATGTTTTATTCTTGGATGTATGCACTAAAGGAAGGTATGATCATTTTATATGCATGCTCTTTTATATATTTAATTCAAGTTTTCTTGTGAGATTTTACCAGAGATATCCTCATTTCAGCTCCAAACCCAAGACTTTGAAAATAGATAAAGTTGGGACTCAGTTTTTATTCAGTGCTGATGGATGCTATTACGATAGTTTGTCTCAGTTGTTAGCTGCATATCGTGAAGAGAAGGGGGGCATATATTTGCAAGAATGTTTACCTCCTTCAGAATATGGTTTGTTTTGACAAATGTGTTGCCTCTGACTTGTTGCTTTCTGAAGGCAAGTACATTTTACTTGCATGTGTTTATAGATCGTTCATCTCTACTATTGTGCCAGCCTGATACAGGTGCAAAAGATTCTAGTTTCTTTTCTGGCCTGGGATCGTCAACTCCATCAGGAACTCCTGTATGCATTGACATCAGGAATTTACAAGTTTATAAAAGTAAGTATATTTATGGCATGTACGGTCAATTGGACAACATAATTTTTTTATTTTTTTTGACAGATCACAAGAAAGAAAGTCGTGGTGGAAAATCTGTTGTGTACCGCACACTTTGGAGAATGGGTCCAGGAAAGAAACTAGAAGTTGCAATGAAGATCTTGAAACCAGAATATCGTGAGAAACATTTAAAGGTTATATGTTGTTATTATTATTATTATTATTGTTGTTGTTATTATTATTATTATTATTGTTGTTGTTATTATTATTATTATTATTATATATAATTGTTGTTATTATTATAATTATTATATTATATAAGAGCGGTTAACTCCGACACCATGTGACCAATCTCCATTGAAGTGGGCACACCTACATGTTTTTTCACTCAAAAGGTTTATGTGCTGTTAGTTTATTGTATCTCCACTAGATGGTGCTATAGAACAAAACTAAATATTAAAGTCAAATGTCACCCGTACCACTTGGCAGCATTTTTGAGTATATTGTTATATGATTCCTACACAAAGTATTCTAGGCTATTGAAAATGAGGCGTAAATAAAACATTATATTTAGTTGTAGGCCATTGTATTTTCATTACTTGTCTGATCCACTTCAGTATTGTTGATCTGGGTACATAGTGTGGTTGGTCTGAAATGTAGTGAGGGGTGGTTGGTGAGGGTATAACCATGCGTGATATCACCCCGTTACTAAACATAATGTAATGGGATGGTTTTAAATTTATGAATTTATAAGAGAAAAATCCTTAAATCTAAACATAACCTATTTTTACATTAGGGGTGTTGACCACAGCAGAGTGCATATGCCAGGTGCACAGTTTTCTCGGTCGACACAAAAAGATGAAAAGGTTTTTCTCTTTTGCAAGTAATCTTTCCAGGGCCGTAATTATTAGCATCTTGGGTCGCCAGTTGGACAACTCTGGAATATATGCTATTAAAATGAGTGTAGCGGGTTTCTTATTTAAGGCTTTGTGCTTAAAATTGGGTAAAATCTTTTAATGTACTTTAAATTTTGTGAAAATTACAAATGTAATCCAGAATGAATTAATCTGCTTTCCTTTACTTAAAACATTTCCACAAAGCTGCTCCATCAATTTTGCAGCTCTAAGTTTAATAGTTTCTGAGAAAATAAATAAAATATACAGCCAGATTAACAAATGGCTTTATGCCCCTGCTCTAAGAGATACTGAGATTTGTTTGAAGATGAAATAGGTTAATTCTTAAAATTACTGTTAACTCTTAGTGTTCTGTTTTGAACACATTATAGCATTTTGTCTTTATTTTCAATAGTTTATTTTGGTGTTATTTAAAAGATTTAATTAACACATACAGTAAATCCTGCCGGAAGATGGAAACCTGCCATCTTGGACAAAAATTTTGGAACAGAATGATTTTATAGGTGAAAATGACCTGTAACAGCGGGAAACATGTCTAACCCAGAAAGTATGTTTTTTTGAGAACATGAAGTTATTTTTACCTGGCTAAGAAGGAAATTTATATTTAAATTTTCAGCCTTTTCTTTGGAATGGCAGTGTGTGAAAGGACACGACCCGAGACAGTAGAGTGAATGACAAGTTTTCTTCTGATACCTGCAATTGGGGAGTCCTTGGTGAACTTGGTGACTGTTTTGCGGCGAGTTTCTCAAGCTTTGGTGTGATTTTGAAGGTTCCAACAAGCATGACTTCCCCGCTGTACCTCTAAATCCTGAATGTTGATCATCACTGTCGTCTGCACCCTGTTCAGTTCTCAAAAGCATTCTCACATTTCCTTGAGTTGACAATGAAATTCCTGGAAGATATCTTGCCATGCTGCTTAGCAGACGTAGAGTTGACGAAATATGGACCTTACAATGAAGTGAATGCTGCTATGTAGAAAAGCTGTGTGCGAGTATGTCAAAAAGACGTTCCCTGAGAGTTAAAAAATATCAAGTGACAAAAGTGTGGTATTGCATCTAAATGATATAGAAAAATTTGCTGCTTCTCGAGACAACACTGTTGGAACTGCTGCAAGGGGTAAAAAACCGTGTACTTGCCAATGTCATCAGTAAAACTCGACAACCTATCTTATTGTAACTATGGGGATTAAATAAGATTTTAAACATAGATAAATCTTAAAAATGAAGTGCAAGTCTGTTGAAATACACAATAAAAAAACAACAACAAATATCCATGTTTTTAAGAAATCAAAGGTAATTTATAAAAAGTCTTTATTTTCAATACATTTAGCATTAGATTACCCACATCAGGTGTTTACATTTTCATCTAAAATTAAAAATGTCCACCTGTTTTGTAGATATTGGCCACAAATTTTTTTTTAAACAACAAAATTCTGAGAATGACAATTTTAAAGGTCTAGTTTAAATGAAAATGTTACTAATATGCAAAATAAAAATTGTATAGGAGAGAACTTGCCAGAACCTCTTTAAGGAAGCATCTTATTGTAAAAACATGAAAACATTATTTTGTATATAATATTTTTTAATCAAATGATATCCTAATGTATTACTGGACACATTCCCACTACCATCCTTACTGTATGGAGAGAGAGGAAAGACTGGGCTGGTCAAAGTAAAAAATACACGTCATTGTATTGAATATAAACAAAGAAAACCAGTAAAAACCAAGAGGTGGATGGGAGAAAAGAACAGATCTAAACATATTTACACCAATTGAAGTGTAAAAGCAAAACAGAATCGAACATAAAATCTATAAATTTTATTCAACTTCAATTTTGAAAGAACATTGTCATACATGTCTGTAAAAGGATTGGCTCATGTGTATTTAATTGTAAAGTTTGAGAGATTGACTTCAAATATTTTCTAGATTCCTTATCCAAAATGCAGCTGTCAAAATTAAAGGAATTGGCAAAATCAAGGCGATGTCATAAAATAGAGTTCAATTTTGTGCCAGTCTCCTTAATTATTAGCATGTTCTTTAATTCTTTGCTTGAAATAACTTTTTCTTTGTCCCATGTAGGAGACAGAACAATCTTAACATTTTAGGCAAAAGACAACATTTTGTTTATCAATTAATGGGATTTCGTCTTTGATATTTTTAATCAGATTTTGTTTGAGAGGCAACTTATTCTTAATTCTGATGTCAAATTTTTTTCCAGAAATTCTTTTCCAAAGGTAATAATTCATTTTGGGGACTAAGGTAAGATGATAGTGTGACTTTGACTGGTTTAGTTTCACTTGACAAATCCAAGGATGGATTACCACTTGTTTCTTGATTGATTTTTATGATAAGACAAATGTTTAGTGAATTTCTTGTGGATAAATTGTAAAAGATAATGGTTTTCGGTGAGGTGGTGATGTGCAATGTTGAAATTAGTGGCATGGTATTTAGAATGAGAAAGATTTTTAAAGGTTTAATTTTATAAATATTAAGCATTCACTAAATCTATGTGTAAAATGTAGAATAAATACTTATCTTATATTTCCCCTGTGTGCTGGTGTTTATTTTCTTTATTTCCAGCAATGTTATTATTGATAAATTTTTATGTTTTCATTATTTTATTCCCAAAATAAAATTAAAAATACTTGACTTAAAATAAATGGCAAATTTTTGGCAACTCTTTATAATACGAAAACCTGCCAAGTTAGAAGTTTTTTTGAAGGAACAGTTAGGTTTGTTATGTACAGGTTTGACTGTAACATTTAAGATTTCTAAAAATGGTCATAAAAATACTATTATTTAAAATGCCGAAAATCTTTTGCAACTTTGCTGTCTTAGAGACGGGTCCTAGGCACAGGCACCAACGTTTCGGCTGCCATTCTGTGACCTGCAAAGACGGAAATGCAGACAGCCAAGTAGCTCCTGCCTCCGGTCGTGGAAGCCTATGCTCTTATCTGTAAATCTTTGCATTTGCTGTTAGTGTAGATATCATTCTTTTGTTAATGTTGATGAAGAATTTATGACAGTAAAATATAATATATTTTTTCCTAAACAAAATCAAAAGTGATAATTCATTGTTATTAGATGTCTGTCGTAGAAGACAAAGTGAATTAGATTTGAATCCTCGGTTGCAAATGATGATGTACAAAGTATAATGGAACAGGACCCATATTGGTATTTAAAGAGTGAATTTAAAATTAAATAAATTTTGGGTAAAAATTAGAATTAAGTATTACAAACAAAAATTGAACATTTGAAATTAAGAATTTAATGAAGGAACTGTATTTTATTTGATAGGATTTCATGGACTTGTGTGGAAGATGGGCTTTCCTGCAAACTAGTGCTATTGTGAGGCTGTATGGCATTACTTTAGCAAGTCCATTTGCTATGGTCAGTGAATATCTTTCCTTGGGCCCTTTGGACCATCATCTGCAACATCATCATCATGAAATTAAGACAGTGGATTTAATAGAAGCTGGCACATACTTAGCCACAGCATTGTGGCATTTGGTAAGGTATTCTTGAACTGTACCTACGTTTCAGTTCAAGAGAGGAGTTTCTTGCTCTGTTAAGTCTGAAAAAATGCATATAAACATAAGCTATCACATACACAAGTAAAGGTAAAAATAAAATATGCACTATCAAATTAAAACATATTATTAATGTTCTGTTTTACTGCCTTTTTTAGCAATATATTGTTTTTCAAAATTTTCTTCTTTTTCAAATTCATGTCTGTTTAGAGAAAGAAAAAAAAATTCTGCAACTGTATGAAAAAAATGCTGATTTCATGCATTGCTATTGGAATGTGAAGGAGGTCAATTTTAATGTCTATTAAAAAACACTGTTCCCAACAAGACAATTTACTTGTTACCATGAAAAAAAGTACTCGCATGAAAATATAACCAGTGAAACAAAGGTATCACTTAGTAATGCTTCTGCCTTCACTGCCCTATGTAATATACTGCTATTCTTTGATTTTTTCTCAGTATAAAATTAGAAACTTTTTCAAACATTTATAATTTTTATGCAGTTGAAAAAAAGTTCATGTTTTGTGAGTTTATACTTTGCCTCTACATAGGGTCTCTACAAAACAAAATCAATCTTGACCATAAAAAACAAAAACAAACAAAAAAAAAACACAACCCAACAACAACAACAATGTATGTATGTAACAATGTAATGTATGAAACAATGAAATAATAGATGTGGGAAACAAAATTTGCTATTCCACTAGGTCACACGTACAAAGCCAGAACACAATTAACTCCACTCTGAAATGTTTCTGTAAATATTCTTTGTGGGATTCTGTGGCTAGTCCAAGGAGGGTAGAATAAGTTTTTTCGAGTTCTCTAACCTGGCAGACTGATGGGTACTAGGCTTTTATTTCCTGCTGCAATATGGATTCGTATTGTTCAGTTACTATGGACTGTGAACACAAAGGACATGTTTTGACAGTATATTTCACTTTACAAAAAGCAGCAGATCTTAGTTATGTTTCTTCCAAATCCAGAGAATTTATTGAAGACTTCTAAAATGTGCAGCTTCACAATATGAGAGGCTATAAAGACATTGACTTCTCACCAATGTCAGATTCTAAGAACGAGCTATTTTTGCCTAGGACAATAATGTTTAATGTTAACATAATTTCTACAGTAATTCTAATAAAAGGTACTCAACATGTAAATGAGAAAGTACACAATATTTTACAGAAAAACATACAAACGGGCCTTATGCCTGATTTTTGCCCCAAAACTAGCAAAAAATGCAAACATACAAAGTATTAATTTTTGAAATGAGCATGCCTTAAGAAATCTATTTACAAAGTTTGAGAGCTGTAGTAACCTTATACAAAAGCATTCATTTATTTGGAAATTCAATGTCTTTTTATTATATATGAAAGAGTGTAATGAAGATTGTAGTTTTTACTTCAAATTTTCACATTTATTTGACAGTGGAAAAGCAATATGTAACTGACATATCAAAAACTTTGTTTATAATAGCATTCGTTATTTTATTATTCCATATGATTTTAACTTTTTTTGAAAAACTAATGTATGAAATTCAAACAGTTTTTAAAGATGAGATGCAGAAAGAACAATGCGTTTTAGCAGTCTTTGTGCTCCCAATCTCTCTTACAACAATGAGATTATCTGGAATACAGACATTATGGATTTGAATTTTGAAAAAGTACTATGTTCACAGTATCTAGGGGCTCTTGCGAGAGGTTGCAGTAAGTTATTTATAGATCAGAGTTTTTGTGAAATTTCTGAAGTACAGGCAGGGGCGTGAAGCCATTTCATGCGCATGATAAAAAATATACACACGCACTCACTCACTCACTCATTCATTCACTCACTCATTCACTCTCACTCACTCACTCACTCACTCACTCACTCACTCTGACACTGAACTCACACACACACAAATACACACACAGATTAGTGTTGGTTCCATTAGCAATTTTATCCATAAACAGGGGTCACCTGGAAAAAGATCCCGAAGAGAAAAGGTATACTTAAATACTTTTCTAAAACTATGTAGGATGTATGTCCCAAGTAAATAATCAATTATTTAAATAAAGATTGTTTCTGAATTATCATTACTAATATTATATACATAATTAAGTGTTCAAATAGTTCTGTGATAATTTAAATAATCATTACTAAAATAAAGTAAATTATTAAGTAAAGTTTTCTGGAGGCATCTATAACTGTTTAATTTCAGTTTGAACTCATTAATTATGAAAAGACTTCGGATGTGTTTGGTTGTAAGTCTTCATTTAAAAGAAAATGAAAAAAATTAAGAATGTACTTAAAATACTGTGGTGGATGAAGGGGTGGCATGTGCCTCCCCCCCTAAAGGTCAAGAGAAAATGTTTATCTTTTTTATTTGCCAAAATTTTATTTAAATATTTACTTTTATCAGCATTATGTAATTATTAAAAAAATAATATTGTATAGTATCATAATGAACACTACAAAAATGTACAATGTAATAACAAATTTGGTTATTTTTTAGTAAAAATCTGTGATAGGCCCGGTGGTGGATACAGGGGCCATGCTCCCCCACCCCCACAAAAAGACTTACAATTTTTTGTTTGTTATCTTCTTTTATTTGGCAAAGTACATTTAAATGTTTATTTATGTTAGAATTTTGTAATTATTTAAAAATTAATATTGTATAGTAGCATATATACACTACAAAGTAGTATACAATATTTATCCGTCCCTAGATAGCCCCCCCCTATTGATCGGATTGATCTGCTTCTGGAGACAGCGAAATATTTACATACCAGAAACAGAAGCATACACATACATTAATGTTCATATATCATAGCAACATAAGTATATACTTTCTTAAAACCACAATATGAAAACTGAAAAACAGTTCTATATATTAAATAGAGCTCTTATGTAATTTAAAAAATCAGGAGGATCCAAAACATATTTTCTTTGAAATCTCTAAATAGATTTTTGGCAGCAATACATAACTTTCTCTATACTAGGTAGTATACGTATTACTTCGTATATATGTTTATGAGAAAGTAGAAACAAAAGTTATCCATGTACTTAATTATTCAGTTTATCTTGTTATCCTACAACTTTACCATTCCTCACTTGTGGAGTTATAATTGATTAAATTTTTATTTTATTTGAGAAATATTGTAATAGTATATTATTGAACGAACGCCTAATGGTTGTTATTCACGAGTTGATGTGTACGACACAAGACTTAGGAGCGAGTGTCGAAATTGCTACGAGTGAATAATAGCCATTATGCGTGAGTAGAAAACTACTTTCTCTATGACCTTGAAATTTTCAGAATAGTTTTTGAACAGATATGTTGTTATTTACTACGGCAAACAAATGCTGAGCTCCTTAGCAACCAACCATTCAATTCTTTAACGGCGCATCCATAGTTATGGCGGTTAAAAATATTTTAGTGGACTCTCCAGTTTGGATTTTTTAACTGTTGATAATTGGATTAATATGTCCGTTATGTCCCATTTCGTCCATTTTCCCAATGTCCCGTTGGTTCCTTGTGCCTTCCATATCCATTTGCCCCTGTGGTTCATTTTGCCGTCTTAATTAAAATAATAACTAATGACATTGATGTATAATTATTTAGGTTGCCCAAGAAATGTCCTACGTAATAACTTATTTACAATTAATTGGATATTTTTCTTTAATTTTGAATTTCGTACTGCTAAATAAGGATGTTGGAAAAGATCGTTTGAATATCGAGTCTTCATGCGGGAAATATTATTACATGATTTGCCTAATTTAAATATGTTAGTTGCTGGAGAAAATAGAAGAGAAGAATAAAAATGATTTGATAATTTTGAAATATACATACTTATTGAATCTACAACTAGTTCTTTTAAAATTTGGCCATTATGAATAAACCAAGCAGCTTATAATATTTGAAACCAAGAGACTGTTGGGTATAATTTTAGTATTTGTATTAAATTCATTTAGTCCAATTAAAATTAATGTCTCAAACATTTTTGAAAAATTAGAATGTAAACTTATGGGAAGATAATTTTCATAATTAGAACAATTAGTATTAGTTTTTTGTATAGGCAATATTAATGCTATTTTCCAAATTTGTGTAAAAAAGTTTATTCAAAAACACACATTAAATATTGCAGGTAATGTATTAACACTTGCATTTGGAAGCTAGCCCAAACCAAAGAAATTAGTAAACTAACTAGTATGAGAAAATCTGTGCCTTTCTGTAGTACCATAGTTTCTTTAATTTTTTGATTAAATAGAGAAAAACACGCTTATGGGCTTAAGTTTAATTTTTGTTGCATTCTAAAAATTTTGGAAAATTGCAAATGTGCAAATTTTTTGGTGTCTTCCTACAACTACAACATGAAAATAGAGGTATTTTCTGCCAATGAAATTTGTTCACCACAATTAGCTATTTAGTTAATGTCATGTAAATTTTTGGAATGGAGATTTTAACACAATTTTGAGGGGAAAAGGAGCAATATTAAGAAGAAGAATTTCTTAAAAATTGGCCCAAATTTTTCTTTAAATTTTTGTATGGATACTGCAAAGTGCTGTGAATATCATGAAATAAACACGACTTTGATGTTTTCTTTTGATTTTTCAAGAATTACACTAATGCAATTTTTAAAAAATATTTGATATTATTTGGGCGTTTTTTATGCGCTATTCAACTTTTAAATTCAAGTTCGTCAAATGATTTCTTAACAAGTTTTTCTAAGACTTAAAACTTTTCTGTGAAAATGAGCTCAATTTGCACATTTTCAGAAATGCTCAAATGACATGTTTTCAATAATGGTTCCAAATTTTTAATGAAGACTTGCTTGTAGGACCGTGTTTTACCCTTATATAATTTTTATAGAGATATTTTTTGATTCTGCCATTAGGAGTCTATAAAATTAAGAATATGTGAAAAAAATGTCTAGGCAGCAGTTAGGAGGAGGATGGGGAAAAGCTGGCCTAGAAAAAGTATTAGAAAAATTACTAGTATGAGAAAGTGTGTGCTATTCTGTTACACCTCTTGTTTTTAATGAATAAAATAATTTATGATTATTATTTTTCAGGAGGAAATGGGTCTTGTGCATGGATACATTCGATGTCATAAACTCCTTGTGGCATCCTATAGTGAAAATTCTTTTGTTGTTCGTTTGGCAGATCCTGGATTACACCAATATACTCCTTTTGAGTGAGTAGTATTCATGTCAACTATTCCATTTTTGACTTGTTGAAAGACTAAAATCTTTTTATGACATGTGTCTGGAGATATTAGAAAATTTCAATAAATCCACTTAATATTTCATTAAGCTTTCAATAACATGATACATTATAAAAATAGTATTATTGTTAACACTTTATGATTATTATATTATTTAATGAAAAAAGTTAACATGAGAAAAGTGTGTATATTGATGATACTGTCTAAAACAATTTTAGTATTATTCTTCCTGTTGTAATTGTTGGTGTTCATGTTAGTACAAATCACAAAATTTGTTTATTTTTTAATAGTATGCACTGGATTCCTCCGGAATGCTATTTAAATCTCGAAGTGGCTCGTAGTGTAGTGGCAGCTGATGTTTGGGCCTTTGGCACTACACTTTGGGAAATTTTTATGTTTGGAGAACCTGTATTTGAACGTGTTACTAATTTGGATGCAGTGAAAAAGGTGAACTATTTGAAGTACATGTTGAACTAGTATATGTGGAAAACTGAGACAATCTGCGTGGGTCAATCTCTTGTAAGCGGTCCAGTTCAGGTCACTCAACCAATTCAGAAAAAATCATACTTAGTATGCAAATGCCTCTTTGCTTTGGTTATTCAAAACTTGTTTTTAAAAATGTTTATTCTAAATTGTGGCGAAGGGTGGCTATTTTTTTTTTTTTAAGGCTGTGTGGCATTTTGTTTTTGTGAATTACTCTGCTTTGGGTTGTAAGTTTGTAAACTAAAATGCAATGGATTCAGTAAACTCTGGCCTACAGATCTAAGTGGTATTTACCCACCTCAATGGTTTTTAATTATGTAATATTTGCAACCAAATCTATTGAATGCGAATGAACAAATTTTGTTGTTCTGAGAATAATTTTTCAAAGAAAGAATAGTCTTAGTGTAACTTTTTCTGTGCTTTTACACATTATAGTGTAGTTACTTTACAAGTGTAGTTTACAACCGTCTACAGTGTAGTTTCTTGTATGTAAAATAATTTGGGAAGTACTGTACCACTTTAAACTTACTCTCCTCCAAATTGAAATTTTGGAATTTTTTCAAATTTCAATTGTCATATTTCTGCTTGGGGATCAAACAAAAATTTGAAATTTGCACACATAAAATGATAATCATGATTCCAAACTGCAGTATAAGTTTCATCTCTAAGTTGATTTAAAACATTGTTAATTTAGCTAAGTGTCTTTCCATGTTGGGAAGAATGACTGACAAGTAATAATGTTGTTTTAAAGTCATTTTCAAATCAGATCTAACCTGCTTCAAAATCATTTACTATTCATTAATTGTACATTTAACGAAAATGGGCATCAACTGAAATGAGTGATTACAGAGGTTTACGACGCCCGGCGTCGCCCGGCGTCCTGGAACGCGAGCGAAGCAACCGCTGCGCGCCGGCCCAGTCGCGCCATCGTTTCGGTTTTCCGCTCGCTTTACCTGGCGATGGTAGAACGGGCGTCCGTGCGTTTATGTTAAACTTCGAGCGTGTTCTCTACTCAGGGACTGCTGTCCGGCATCGAAATAATGCCGAGACCCAAGAAAGAAGCCGCCGATGCTCTCAAGAAGGTAGTGTCTTCGAGGCCCTCACGAAAAGTGGTACGAGTTAAGTCACCTCCAGGCTGTCACGAAATAAGTCAACGGTAAATGTCTTGGAGGTTCTTTCGAAAAACAGACAGTAATAACTGCCTCGGAGGCTGTGCTGCTGGAATCACGAAGACTCGGCCATCTCCTTGCTTTAGCAGCCCTTATTCTGATTCCGCAGAATGAACTTCAGATAGCATTGACAGGGGTGTTCTCGATCCAATAATGCGCTAGCTATATATTCCTTAAAAAAACTGTGGCACTTCCTCCCCTCTGTTTAACGAAATGCGACGCACTCGCTGCTCTCTAAATCGACCTTCTTTTTATTTCCTCTCGCTGAAGAAGGCACTTCGTAAGAGCAGGTTCGTGTTAACGCACGAGTCCGAAAGGTCTGGACCCAGGGCCCCCGTATAAAAAAAGTGATGTATGAATAAACAGTGGGCAAAACATTGGCACAACGGGGTGATGTGTCGCTCATCATTGGATATATTTGTGATATGGAATGTTGCTGGTTGATGCGAGAAGGTCTCTCGGTGACGAGAAGTTTAGTATTTTTTTTAACAAAACGGCTTTAAATTCGGGAGTGGGATGAAATTCGGTGGAAAGAAGTATAGGGGGTCTCCAAATTAACGTAGATCCAATGGCCCCCAAAGCGGTTAAAACGGCCTCGCTTTAGAAGAGAACGTTATGGAATACTGTGGAGAGAAGGAAAAAGGAGGGGGAAAAACACCGCTTATTTTCGGCAGAAAAACTCGTTATTCCAGGGCCCTGGTAGCGAAAAAGTTGATAAATCCAGTTGCTAAATTTATTTTTAAAAAGCCCTCTAACACGAGACGTAGCCAGAATCTTTGTTTTGTGGGGCCTTGACACCGAAAAATCGATTGCCGGCGAAACATCTGTCCGTCTGTGAACAACGCTAGCGGTTGAACTATTCAACCCGATTTTCTCCAAATTTGATATTTCCTGATCGATGTAGGTAATGTCGCAGCCCCTGGAATTTGAAACCGATATTTTAATTTGGGGTCGGGGTACTACATAAAGCCACTGGGACAGTGTCAGATTTTTTCAAAAAAAATAAAAAAACAAAACAAATAAAAAAACAAAAAAAAAATGGCGCCAACGATTTTGATTAAATTTTGTTGGATAGTCTGAAGGACGTTTATGAGAATAGCGCAGATCTGATGTTGGTTGAAATTTTTCGAAAATTGAAAAAAAAAAATGTACTGGTCTTCATACAATTTGTACAATTATGAAGATACAACTTTCTTTCTCAATTGAATATGGTAATCAAAGCTGATCTTCAAATAAAATCATGTTGAATTTTTCGAAAATGAGTATTTTAACTTTTTCGCTATTACTAACGTAAGAAGAGAAAGTATTGTAATCGTGCGCCGGAAAACTGCGAATTTTCCTCAAAAAACTCTTATTACCGCGTCATGGTAAGGAAATAGTAGATAAATCCTGTTGCTAAATATAGAAAAAAATCCTCTAACACGTGGAGAAGCCAGAAT
This sequence comes from Gryllus bimaculatus, assembly GCA_017312745.1. Lineage (NCBI taxonomy): Eukaryota > Metazoa > Arthropoda > Insecta > Orthoptera > Gryllidae > Gryllus > Gryllus bimaculatus. Next base: position 656,299 of record BOPP01000094.1, read on the forward strand.
CCATGTTTTGCGGATCCGTAATAGCGAAAAATCGAATTACGACAAAACGTCTGTTCTTATGTCCGCACAACGCTAGCGCATAAACAGTTCAGTCGATTTTCTTCAAAATTGATATTCCCTAATCGTTGTAGCTGATGTCGCGGACACTGGAATTTGAAACCGAAATTTTAATTTTGGAGGGTACTTTGCCTGAAGTCTCTAAGGCATTTTCAAAAAAATTGCTTAAAATTTTTTGATTTTTTCTTATTGAATAGTGCAAAGGAGGACTAAGAGAGTGGTGCAGGTTTAATTTTCTTTGACATTCCCTATTTTTCGAAAATTGAATAATAAATAAAACTTCAAAATTGGATATATATATATATATATATATATATATATATATATATATATATATATATATAGTGTGTGGGGGGTTTTTACGTGGGCAGTGGGAAAATGTCAGAACAGCGGGGCCGCAACCGCAGCGTGTGGGATTCATAGTAGCCTATGCTACCACTAAACCCTCTTTCCTCCTATTCTTCCCGCGGAACCGCGTCAGGCATTGCATGAAGAAGGAAGGATGGGCCTTTTTAGCATTCACCGAAATATAGGGAGACTTATTCGTAACTGCTCTCGGAGCGGAAGGTCTTCAGGACTTTCCGGATTGGCTACCGCTCAATACTCTTGTTCAGCAGCATCTAGTTACGATGGGTCTAGGGGTACTTCCTCTTGGAGGAGTCTGGTGAGTTTTCCCTTTCCACTGCGAAGCGTGGAAAATGAAAGAGATGTGTTCTACAATCTCATCACGGGAAACAACCTTGGGCATGAGGAGCTATGTCCAACGGAATCTGAGGCTGATATTCTCGGTTAACACCATGCCTTCAGCATTGAGTTTTGATAAAAATCTAATTCTCCATGTTTCCTTTGGATCCACGTCATGAATGTCGGAATGACCGAAAATGTCATCGCCCAGTTGATGATTGCTGCTCATCGTCGTTTTCATTGGTCATTGTCACCCCCTCTCTTTCTTTCGTTATGTATTCCAGTTTGAACCCCCTCCCGTTGCCAAATAGGAGTCTAGCTCTCTCCTGCGCAATGAGGTTGATCGGAGGCATATCTGCTACACACACATGCGCATCATAAGATACGGTGCGAACCTCGAGCAAGCCCGCAAGGCGGCTCATGCACGGACTTAGCACGGGCGTATGACTGAATGCCATGGAATCAGCAAATAGGGGCTGCGTAGAGAAGAATGGAATTTACTACGCTAGTCAGCAGCCCCGGCTTCTTGCAGGACCCCTACATTAGGCATAATGCGTGCCAATGCGGATGCGCATACGAGAGCTTTTCGGACATTGCGCAGGGTGCTGTCAAGGCGCAGTCTCCGCGTCAATATGGACTCCAAATACTCAGTGACAGCCTGCGGAGGTATATTTTGCAGCTCCTACATTAAGAGTAATACTCCCTCTCTCACCTTTTCTGCGTCACAGCACAGCCTCTGTTTTATGGGCGGCCATCTGTAGCCCTATCGAGTAAGCATCGCGGCATCTCCGCACACCTCGTGGCAATCTGCGTGACTGTTTGATGTATTATGCCGAAACGACTTGGCAACATCGTCAACGCGAATCAATCGTTTTTCTTGCGGCCTTCGGCAACTCGAGTTTCAACACGGCGTTATACATAATGTTCAAACAAATCGGACAAGTACGAGCTTGTGGACACCGCCCTGTGTACCGTATTAGAAATTGTACTCCATGACCAGTTTCATATAGGAGGATTCTCGCTTAAAGTAACTCTTTACCAATGTTCGAGATTACTTGGAACTCCAAGAGGTTTGTAGCGCAGAAAGAATGGGCTCCACTAGCAGGTTAAAAGGCGTTTTTCACGCTGGGGTCATATAGCACAACTATTTACATAGGACCGCCTTTCCATCGTTTGCTTCAAGGCTTTCCGTGTGCGATGTCGGATGACTATTAATTGCATCTACGTGGATCTCGGGCTTTTTCTAAGCCGTACTATTATCAGAACAATCTTGAGGCCCTCTGTAAATGACTCAATACGATGTGCAGATAATCGCTCAACACTTTGCCTGGTGTGTCAGTAAGCATATTGCGCGATAGCTGCCCAGTGGGATCCCCTGACAGAGGTAGTTGCTCTTCCATCGACGTGGGGGAAATTCCCCTCTCGTATGCATGGCATTATATATATGCGTGCAAGAATAGATCGCGGCCGAGTCTTAATAGCTGGTCTTAATGCTATCATTTGGGCTCTCATCTAACCCGGGGCTTATGCAATCTTGACCTTGCGCATAGCTCTGGAAAGGTTCATCAAGTGACTGCCGGAACCTCGCTTAGATCTTCAGACAATCTTCTCGGTTTAACTATTAACTGGCGAGGAAACAGTAGCTACAACTTTTCCAAGAAAACCGGGCAAGTGGGTGGTCGCCTGAAATCCCCTGAGTCTGGCCGTTCCACTTATACGGGCGTCCCAGGGGTCAGCATCCACTCTCCTCCTAAGCTCTCTCCAGCAACGACACTACTAATCTTAATGGCTTTTGTGAAAGTCTTCTGGCTGTCCAGATGTTGCTTTTGAGAATTCATAGGTTTGTGCGGCTTCCGGCGCGCTGTGCCAATCTACGTGTCGGTGGCATTCCCTGCAAAGTTCGCGATCTCGTCAGTCACCAGTACCACTGGAGGACGGCAGCTTCTCTCCTTGGACCTTTTGTATTGAGCATCACAAGCGTCAATACCCGGTTTCATTACGGTTTCTACAATATATTCAGAGTCACGGGCAACATTTTCAAGGGTTGCCTCGCATCAT
>BOPP01000094.1:661637-679339 GCA_017312745.1 Gryllus bimaculatus
GTGGGTGGGTTGGGGGGCGCCGTGCGTGTGTGTGTGCCTCTCAAAGTCTGTTGTACAAAATAAGATCTTCAAAACAGATCGTGACAATTTTTTTAAGTAGTTTATGCGTAGTTGCGATTGAAATTTACAAAAATTGTTCTCAAAAAACCGCTTCAATTTTTTTCTTTAAATTTTCTTCACTTATGCAATAAGAGACAATAAAACATATGTTGCTATTCATATTTTCGGGTATTGCTTGTTTTTGAAAATTAAAGATATAGATCTTTGCCGCCGAGTCTGTTACAGCTCTTAAAAAGGTCATGTACAATTTTTTGAAAAGTTTTGCGTATTTTGCGATTAAAACGTACAAAAAATCATAAAAACCACTCTTAATTTTTTCTTAAACTTTTCTCCACATATGTATTAAGGAGCGGTAAGAAGTATAGCGCTTGTCTCATTTGTAGGTATTGCACCTTTTTTTCGAAAATTGCAAAAAAAAATATTCAAAACTACAAAATTGAAGTGAGAGATTTTGCTTCAGACAGTCTGTTCTGCCGATCCGGTGGCCGAGATAGTTAAGGCAGTAGTGCCGTAGCGATCTCGGCCCGGAGGATCGCGGGTTCGAGTCACGCCTTGGGCATGGTTGTATTGTGTTTCGTCCTTTCACCCCGTATCATCATCATCATCATCATCATCATACGTGTCATCCACACAGTTACCATACCGTTACAAGCAATAATAGTCACTAATGACCTAGCAGTTGAAAAAATAAATAAATGTAGTTGCCCATTGTTGTTTAATGTAGCAAACTAGAAATATCTTCAATCAATTCATGTTTTGTTCAGAAAGGTAAATCGTAATTGACAAAAAAAATACACACACGCACACGCTGCGCGCACGCACAAAAAACGCTAGAGAAAGCTTAAGGGAATGTTGTAAAGCTTTCAGTGAACGTAGAAGAAGCCTGCACCAACTTCAGATAACTCTTATTCAAAACAAGAGATCCGATGAATAAATTCAAAACTTCAATTCACTTATGCTAGATCCTACTCAAAAAACGGGAAAGATGGCATTTGTGTTGCAAAACAGATCACAAAATTGCTTTTCACTGCTCCAAATAAAAACATTTACATGTACAAATCACGTCAATGACGAATGCACAACATATATGCAATTCAGTTTTTCTATTTTTGCTTTATATTCAGTAACTTACCACCATTAATTTTGTACATGTGACCACCGTTGTACATTTTTGCACAATCTTAAAAATTATATAAATGTGTATAATTAAAATTTCCATGTATAATTTTAATTTACTATTGTTTATACTAAATTTTATCGCTGCTGGCCGCAACTCTACTTGGCTTTTGAAGGCTTCAGGGCTGAATGGGGGAGGATGATAATAATCTCTTCAATGTGGAAATGAAGAGCTTTTCATGTCAATTTACAAAGTTTTAAAACTACTTTGAGTTAAAATTTATACTTGAAGCTACTACTTCTTTTGATATCATAACAATCTTTTGCATGAGTAAATGTCATATTTGTTATCTGGTCCCCCAACAAAAAGATTACAGTAGAAAATTTGGAAAAAATTCAAAAATTACTAATTTTGGTGTGATTTTTAAGTGGTGTGCTAATTCTTACTGATATTTTACATAAAACAACTACATTGTTATGTAGCACAAGAAAAATTACAGTTGTAATTGTATTTCTTTTTTCAAAAATTAAATTTGTTCATTAGTGTTGGATTGATTTTCATATTGCTAGTATTAACTTATAGAAGGTATGTAATCTTTGATCTGTAGGTCAGAGTTTACTGAATCCAAAGCATTTTAGTTTAGAAAGCTACAAGAACACAATGCAGAGAAATTTACAAAATCCTTGTCTACAAGCACAAAAAAATTGTGCGAGGGTGAAAACAAAAATGTCTGCCATTTGTTAACCATGTGCAATACATTATAACAACAATAAACAAAATTGAACAACCAATCTTAAGTGAATTTATATGATCAAATATGCATTTTTTCTGAGATAGGTGTCCCATTTATTTAATTCTGAACCACTTAAAATGGAATGACATGCATTATTAATAAAATTGATAATTTTCTATGTAGTTCTATCAGTCAGGAAGGAAACTTCCACAGCCTCGTAAATGTCCTTATGATATTTACAAATTAATGCAAGAATGTTGGGAGCTGGATCCTCATCAAAGAAAGAAGCCTCAAGCCATAATGCGAGACATCAACCAAATATTATATCAAGGTTAGAAAAATATGCAGGTAAAAGAAATACTGCTTTACTGTTAAAATGTGTTAACATAAAATTATATTTTTTGTTTCAGTTTTTAATTCTCGGAGGACACATTCTTATGCAACAGCGTTTCCTAAAGATTTCAAAAATATTAAGGATAACCATGTATCTGATTCAAACACCAGTCTCTTTTCACAAAACACAGGCGAGTGCAAAAATGAATTAAAGACAATTGTTAAATATCCTGATACTTATTGAATGTTTTAATGCAATCCATTTTGTTGTGTAGAAGATACATATCTTGATTATTCGAAGTCGGATGTTCTACTTGTGAACGTAGAAGAAGATGCACAAGAAAGTAGTGCAACTAGTGTTGCAAGCAGTCTGGAAGACCCATGGCTTCTTGAAGAGGATAAAGTAAACATGCAGTATTTATGCTAAATAGATTTTAATTTATTTTTTGATAATGATACGGTAATGCTTTCTTCTATGTTTTAGAGATCCACTTCAGAAGCAAGTGCAGTGTCTCCTGACCTCACCAGTATTTTTCTTTCATCATTTCCATTTTCTCCAGAACCTCAGCCCATGGACAGTATCACCTCTATGCAAGGGATTTTTGAATTAGATGGGAATTGCAATGTTGTTTTACAAGGTCGCATTGGACAGGTACAAAAATTTCAAAATATATTTTGGTTGGTGTATATTTCTCATTTGACAGTTATTTCTAAATATGTGTAAGTAGGGATTCTATGGAGAAGTTTATCGAGGAACATTGGAGCAAGGAAGTGAATCTGAACCACAGTTAGTTGCTGTCAAGAAACTGAAAACAAATGCTCTGGGCACAACACTTCAAGATTTTGAGAGGGAAATATCTATAATGAAGGTAATTTAAAAATAATTATTTGCAGAACATTCAAAAATTATTACTTATGTATTCATTTAATTAAATTCAGTATTTGCCATTATGTTTTTGAATTGTAATGTATGAAAAAATTTGGAATTATGTTTTTCAGGAAATGATTTTGTACTGTATATTTTATCTTCTACACTGATTTCTATACTTCTTTTTTAAAAACTATACTTCTCTACTACACTGCTTATACTGATTTCTAATTATATATTTTAAATACTGATAATTTGAAAGCATTGTACTTTCATTTTTTTTTTTTTTACTTAATTTTTTTCTTTCTTTCAGACCTTAAAGCACACAAATATTGTAGAAATCAAGGGCGTGATCCAAGAACCTGAAGTGAGTCTAGTAATGGAGTATGTGCAGCACGGTTCTCTCCAAAGTTATTTAAAGATTCATCGTGACACTCTTGAACATCCACATCTTCTCAAATTTGCTTTAGATGTTGCTAGAGTAAGTCCATACACAATTGAATATGTTTTAATTTTGACATTATTATGATTGCTGATGTCATTGTCTAGATTCTAATCTGCATATCAAAATCTTGAAAAATATCTTTTGGTTATTCCAGGACCATAAAATCAGTGGACCATATCTTGTTTTATATGCTCTAGTTATTCACTCAAGAATCAAAATTCTGATTGTATTCATTGTTACATATATTTACTACAAAACCTTTTTTTAGTAATGTTTTAACTATTTTCAGGGAATGGAGTACTTGGGTCATAAAAACATTGTGCACAGAGATTTGGCTGCTCGAAATATATTAGTGGCCAGTGACAACCATGTAAAAATCTCTGATTTTGGATTAGCACAAGTGATGGGAAACAATGGGTATTACATTCTAAAAACCAATAGAGAGCTACCAATTAAATGGTATGATTCATGTTTTTCAATTTTAATAATATTTGATCTTTTTTAATTATGTGTTTAAATACCACAGGTTTTCTGCTTTAGGTATGCCCCAGAGAGCTTAAGAGATGGAAAATTTTCTCCTTGTTCTGACGTTTGGTCATATGGCGTGACGTTATATGAGATGTTTTCATTTGGGGATGATCCAAAGTTACCAGAGTATACAGATGAGCAAGATCAATCTCAGCTTTTAGTAGCTTTGGAGAGGGGAGTTCGCTTACCTTGCCCTCCTACATGCGAACAGAGTGTATATGCTAGACTTATGTGCCCTTGCTGGCAGGCTGACATGCATGCAAGACCAACGTTTACTCAGCTTTGCCAAGAAATTGAGGTACTGAGATGAATAGTATTTTATGTTTCCACATTAATCACAATGAAACAAGTATCGAGTCGAAACTTGCTTTAGTATTTTTTCAGTGCGAATGGCGTTGTTAATATGTAAAGATTGAGTTGCTGAAACGAACTTGAATTTTTTACTACAATAAATAACCAAAATGCAAAATTTTCCACATAGATTATGTGCTTGCCCTGGGTTTGAAGCAAGGACATCTTGCAAACAAGCTTTTCTTAAAAGTTTCTTTAGATCCCGATATTTATAGACAGTTAGCAGTTACTGTAAATAAAGAAATGACATTTAGAACTCGGTATTATTACAACAACATTCTATACATATTTGCACTAATCGCATACATTTCAACAATTTAATATATTGTTGTTTCTAAGTACTAGGACAAAATAAACAAAGGTCTTAAAGTTAAATTTTGCATAGGATGATGGGATTGAATTAAAATGAAGGTCAGACTTGAGGAATGCCATTAAGTTTAGTCAAGTAGTGAGAGGTACCATTGAGATATAACTATTTGTTTTATCTTCTTACTTGACTAACCTTAAAAGTAATCCGTGTGTCTGATCTTTGTTTAGTTCAACCTTGTTATGCTATGTAAAATTTAATTTTAAGACCATCATCCATTTTGCCATAGTACTAGAAAATGACAATATATCAATTGAAGCTTAGAGTTAAAATGTATAGTACGTTGTCATAAATAAAACTGAGTTACAAATGTCATTTCTTTATTAATAGTAATCTTACTGCCTTTAAATAAAGGAATTCAAATAAATTTTTACAAAGTTATTTTCATTCTGAGTATTTAACCCTCAATTGGTACAGTGGATTGTGATGAAGTAGTAGGTACGGTCAGGTTGGATACAACCCGACCTCACTTTGATGAGGATTTTCGTTTAAATATGTACACAAATATTTTCAATTGTAATAATTTCTTACTCATTTAATAACATCAGTTTTGTCAGTTCAACTGAATATTGTGAACTCTTGAATTTTAATTTTTGAAGTAATCTTGTAAGACTAGTAAATATTGAAGTCGTAGGTTTCCGCAATTTAGATGACAAATTAAGGTGAAGATGGAATAGTTGCTTCTCAATGTGTGCCAGTTGTATTGCAAATTGTATGCACTCGATTACATACAAAAATAAAAACAACTTATAAACATAGGGGAAAACAAACAAAAAAACTTGAAATAAAATCTGATAAATTTTCTCATATGGGTTCAAAAAAAACCTATTTGCTTTTTATAATAGAAACAAATGTACAAAACACCTTTATTGCACAATGATGATTTCTGAATATATTCCAAAAAACATATCTCCAATAAAAATCTCTGAGAAAATATTGAAAACATTAGGAAATGTTATTTGTTTACTTACAGTGACTAAAAAGACTAGAAAAAATTGACAAAACTCTTAAATGAAATGTAAAACACCATTATAGATCTTAGTGACCTTCAAAATCAAAAGTACAAAAAGATAAAATTTTGGTCTAGTGTTTTTACGTTAATCACAAAATAAAGATTTTGTAGAAAGAAAGAAGGCAGGTCACTGATCGGCAGTTCCATCCTGTTTTCTTCATGGTCAGTCGCCCTCTTCACTGTCTCACGCTGACTGATAGAAAATCCTCTAGAATTTATTGTGCTCTATAAAGTAGTTGATTTGTAGCCATTTTGGACTAAAATTGAGAAAAAGAGCGTTTGGTATAAGTCCACTGAATTAACAGTACGGTTGGGTCGGATGCAACTCGCAACACATTCTCTCGCTGGAAAACAGAGGGCAGGAAGTCAAGGTCACTCACCTGTGCCAACACCTTCCGGAAGGCTTGCTAATAGGGTTCCCGCATCACCTGACGCCCTGAGCAGTGCAGTGCAATGGATGGGAAAGGACCCCCCCCCCCGTACCTATTAAGGGTTAAACAAGCTTTTCTCTACCTGTTACTATTTCAACAGAAGGTTGAATAGGCAGGGTTCTGAAATTATATCTATTAAAAATGAAAGATAAACATTGTTTACAGTAAAAGTATGTAATAAATTGAAGACCCCATTTGACCAAATTCAAAGAATAAATAACGACAAAAATGAGAAATATTTGGTCTTGAATTGATATCTCTTTGTGCATCAAGAGTATATAATTAATGATGCATACGATTTTCAGGGATGATAAGTATGGTTTAGTTACACAGGTGAGCTAACTCCCTGAAGTTAAGAGATTTTCGAAGGGTAACTTCATTTGTTTACGTAGCTAAAATGTGTATAGGTGTTGTGGTGCATTATCGTTGGCATTTTTCATGAAATAATTATAGATGTCATTGCCAACAATAGTATTCAATATAAGAGCAGCTTTCGATGGCTTAGCCATCATCATGATGGCATGATGATGATGGCTAAGCCATCGAAAGCTGCTCTTATATTGAATACTATTGTTGGCAATGATGTCTATAATTATTTCAGCTAAAATGTGGCGTATGAAGACATGTGACCTTAACCTCCACTGGAAGAAAAATCACAACAGGGCATTCCCTTGTCTGTTAGAAATGTGATTACACGAGTGTGAAATTTGGAAATGGATTATTTTCCGAAGATTCAACAGATATTCTTTTGTGTATGGCAAGCTAAAGTAGCTGCCTTAATCGTAACTCGGCTTGAAAATTAAGTATCGTCATCTTGCATAAACATTGACTTGCTAATTTTTTTTATTACTTTGCACCTCTAGTCTTGCTATATTTTTGTGCAAAAAAAATAATTAAGGTATTGGAACTTAAGAGAAGTTATCATAAAATGATACTCAAAATATATATTAAATGAAATCCTAACACATTCTTGGAATTATAGAGATGTGTGTAGAAAGGAATCACTATTTTTTTTCACTGAATAAACTTGTAAATATTCATCATTTTGAAACCAATTTAGAATAAATGATTTTACATGAAATAATATTGAACCCATTTGAGCAAATGCAACATCTGTGGGCTTTGTCACTACAGATTATTGACTAAGATTTTGTCTTACTACACACATTCATTATTTTGTACAAAAACTTTGAAACAAATTGCACTGTATACATTTATTATTTGAATTAAATTCATAAACATTGCAATAAACATCTTCAGGAATGTATATTAAACGATGGTACATTAATTCTTTAATTTTATAACCGACTTCGCTGGTCGAACTCCTTTAGCCAGAGGGAGTAGGGCGCCTTCAACTACATAAGGTATTGTTCCACGTGCTTCATCTTGGGATATAAAAATTCTCTCTGGCAAATGGACAGAACCAAGAACTAAGCAATTAACAAATTTCATCTTTTTATCTACTAAAGGACTGATAATAAAAATCTTTTTCTTCTCCAAATCCACACCACGAACAATACCTATAAAAAAAAGAATAATATACAATATGAAATAAATTGTTATAAAAAATTCAGTCTTTTATTAAGGTCAAGAAACTTACAATAAAATGAAAAGAATAATTACCGAATCCAAAACAGTGGCAAATGGGTGCCTTTTCCAATATTTCTGGATATGCTGAATCGCTTGGTATTAAACTATTACCTTCTGGAACTTTGCAGAGAGCTACTAAATTGGCATTCATAGCCGAGAGATAATCTGAATTTTTCACTTTTTCATTGGTAATGCACAGCTTCAGACGTGAAAAAGATAAACTGAAAAAATGAAATCAGGAAATAAAAACAATTACATTTCTCTAGTATCAAATACGGGAAGTGAACAAATATATTTTCCTTACACATGAGGTTTAACTTCAAGGAGAGAGAAAGCTGGTGGTGCAACTACTTGACTAAAATAGGATATAACCACAGTTTCTCGTGCAACATTTGCTTGCACTCCCCTGTAAAGTAAAGCAGCACATCAAAATATAATTCTGAAAACAATATTTGTAGATATGGAAGGGTACATGTTACACTTACTGCCTCACATAGTAAATGAAATGTGTAGTAATGTCTAAGACAAAGCAAACAGTCAACTAACCATGGAGATTTCCGATTATCAGATCTTTCTGCTGTAGATGGTAACATATGAAAAGTAAATGAAGTAAAGCTTCTGTTATTGCCGCTAACAATTGAAGGCAAACTTGTTAGATGGTTTTGCACTTCTTCAAATTTCAGACAAAATGGAAAATTGCGGTCCTGAACTGAACTCTGGATTTGAATGACATCACTTGGATTTACCATTTTGATAATTGTGACAGCCAGTTCTATTCCCAATCCTTGAAATAGTAAAAAAAGTTTCAAAAGTTCTTTTACACACACAAAACAATTGTTTAATGAATTATTTCGTTATTTCTTACCTTGAACAAATCCCATTGTATTAATGAACCATGGCAATTTTATAAGGTGTGGTTGGTTGCGACACCAATCAAGAATATATTGTACACTTTGTAAATAACGATCAACACAAACGGAAACATTAATTTCACCAACATATATCAACCTAGAAATAAAAGCATACAATTTACTACATTTCATAAATAATTTATATCTCTTAATTCAATTTTGTCCTTGCTGCTTATCAATTCTTTTTGTTTTTATTACACACATAAGGAAGTAAAAATATAACTGTTTAAAAATAAATGTGAGATTAAATATGTACCTTTCTGGTTGAGTCAAGTGAGTGAAATTGGGACCCAACAAAGGATTCTTTATAACACTTGCTGATACACAACCTGGTATAGTGAACTCACACTGACCGATATCAAAATCAATATACAGTACCTCTTTAAATTGAGGTAAGGTTTGATTGACAAGAAAACGAAGAAAAGTTGATTTTCCTACTCCCTTGCCTCCAAATGCCAACACTCTCACGCCACCTACAAAAGAAGCATTTGAAAATAGTTTTGACAAATTTTTGTAACACTCAAGGGGAAATTGGTAAAATTTAAACCTACTTGGTTTCTGTTTCTTTAGAAGGGATGTTACTGAATCCCATGCAGATGATTGTTTATAAAGTTTGTATTCTGTAGATTGAGGATCCACAAACAGTGCTCTCAAAATGCCTGAAGAGTCTTCACCAACTCTACTTCTTGATAGTGTAGAAGGAAAATAATTTAATGATGGGAAGTACTTCAGCAAAAATGTGATGAGTGTCTCGGATACACTTTGAAGTAATAAAAGAGAACTAAAAGGAGAAATATTCTTTACAACTTTATCCAATATTATTACATTTGTTTTTCCAATCTTCTCTTGAACCAAGTCCCAGTATTCTTCGCTTGATGAAAATGTATCAACTTTAACACAGGACTGAAAACCAAGTAAGCTTACACCATAAGGTGAATATACAGTGTATTCTTGAGGATTAGTATGACTAATATCCAAACCCAAAACAGAAATATTACCCAATAAAACTTTCACTTTCACTACACCTTGGAAAAATACAGAGGATGATGGAGGAAGAGCTAAAATAACTTCAGTTCCAGATACATCAAATAATTGATAATGTCCAGAGGAATCACTCATAACTACAGTTTCTTTTGTATTCTTTGTAGAATTTTTTGGAGATTCTGATTGAAATTGTTTGTTTACAAAATTCTCTATTGTAACAGTCTTTAATTCCTTTTCCATACTTACAGCCACTGAGTCTCCCACATTTGACAATGGCTCTTGCAGTTCTGTAGTTAACTGCTGTTCAGTGTTTGACAACCCCATGGTATTTCCATATTGAACTTCCCATTTATCAGTACTACAAAGATTTTTGCATGGCTTCCATTTCAAGTCACTCTTAAAATTAAATGGTGACTGGATAGTTTTCCTTTTCAAATCAAATACTTTAGCATGAAACGTATTAGAAGAGACTTGGTTATTTCCACACATTTCAACAAGTATTGGTTGGGAATTACAAAATTCCTGATTAACAAAATTATTTGCTTTCTTGAGAGGTTTATTTGGAACTTTAACATCAAGTTTCTGGATTTCTTTATCATAAACACGCATGTTTAACATTTTTGAGTTGCTTTTCCTCTTTGCCGATTTTTGTACCTTTTTCAAAGAAATGGTATTCTCCACAAGTTGATCTGAATCTATAACATTCCATCCCCCAGATCTCCTTTCATGATAGTCAAAATCATTTTCATTACCCCACGACTCCCTTACTTTACTTGCTTCCTTGTTTTGTTTCTTTGAAGTTTCAAATAACGGAGATGTACCTATTTGCTTTGAGATAAATTCACTGATACTTTCCACAACTGCATTTTGTGCATTTGATTTTTGCTTTTTTTTAGACAGTGTTGGCACTTTCTTGCATTTTTCTTGGGCTAACTGTTCCTTAGTACAAGTAGCGATAACTTTATTCTCAATCTCCTTCCTTTTTTCTCTTGCTTTATGTTTCTTACTTTGTTTTAGTGGGTGATTCATTTCAGGTACAATATCCTTAAAACTTTGGCTGTTTTTTGAAGAGACAGTCTGGTCAAAAAGTCCACTGTCTTGTTCCGCATTTTTTACTATAGATCTTTTCCCATTTGATTTTACAGCGTTTTGCTGCTCATTCATTTCTGAGGGATAACTTGCAACCTGTTTATTTTTATTCATGAGTACATTTACACTTAGGTTTCCTTTGTCACCCTCCTTTTTTTTCTTGCCATTCTTCCTAATATCCTTCTTACAGTTTTGTTTGTTTGTATCTAAATAATTGCCCTTGATACCATTATCAGAAATGTTTACACAATTTACAATGCTTGTTTTTTTTGATTTTTCATTTGGACCAACATGCTTATCTTCTATACTTATTTCTGTGGATACACTATTCATCAACTCACACTCCATATCACAAATTTCTTTTTCACCATTTTGAGTGACAAGAGACTGGTTTGAAGGTGGCACATTACTGTACGTAAAGGTGGTATGTAAAGCTGGTGGAGGAACCATAGCCAGTAATTTACTTGTCATGTCTCCATAAAATTGTTTCATGTTCTGGTTCTTCTTTGGTCTAATTTGGTCTAATTCTGAGCAACTAGAAGGGGAATTTTCACTAGTAGTACAGGGTAGATCCATAGTGAAGTACCTGTAAGAAGGAAATTGATAAACTTAGCATTATAAAAATATTAAACAATTAAGAACACACTAGAAATTTTAGCTAACCTTGTGTTTTTCTTCAATTTCCGCTTTTCCTTGGTTTTATTTTGTTTAAATATACCGTACTTTTGGGATAGCGATACGCGATCCATTTTGACTAATACCGACAAAATATTTCGATTTCGACGATATAGTTGCAGAGAAAGTTCCAAACTAAAATATACACTTCACATTCACACACATTTTAGTCAATTATCACCGCAGTCCACATTTTGTAACCTGCTCACAACCAGAGACTATAATGCACCTATATTGTAACTGCCCTGCTCACAATTGCCCTGCAAACACGTGGAGAGCAATCCTAAGCAGGCAATTTCATGTGTCGTACTTGTAACTGCAGTGTTGTACTCTCTGGACCACAGGTATATTCTCTTTGCTCTGGACCACAGCTTTCTGTTGTTGAAAGGATAGTAAACTTTACAATATTATTTGATGAATTGAGAAACGTACTAAAAACTCCGGTTGCATCAAACTTCTGTTGGCGGCATGTTAAAACAATAGCGGAACGAAATAACATCAAGCAGGATGGTTCCAACAAAATAAGATTATTTTGCTCTATGATGCATTTTTATGGAGCTATTGACTTTTATATGAAGTTAACAATTTCTTCAAGAATCACTTAAATATTATCAAAATAAAAACTATGTATCTCTTTGAGCGAGAGTTGCAAAATCAACATATCCTATTCCACTAAAAAGTCTTTTATTTGATATTGGCTTGGCTTTCTCTTTACTACAGAGGTCATACATATGTGAATGAATTTGTTGTTGCCTGTGTTAGTCAAAAGTGTTATGGAAGTCCGTTTCTATTTTCACCAATAAGTATATTAATGATGTACTGTAAAATACGTAGGAAAGTTCAGAAAATTTTATCAAAAAGTTCGTTTTCGGTGTTCGGTTCGGCTATACAAAATGGCGCGATTTTAGATACAGAGTGAAGGAATTATTACATTATTAGTAGTCACAGCTATTTTCGAGCAAGTGAAACGATTTCGTTGAGATAATCTATTAGTTTAATGTGTGGTTTTTCTCGAGTCATCTGGAAGTATCATTTCAAAATCATCAAAGGATAACTCGATTGGTAAGTGTTTCCAGTTTTGTTTTATAATAAGGTAATGCATTAGTTTGCTTGAGATGTTCAATATCAATGGATCTGCCAAGTTTTTCTATAAAACATGCTCAGTTTCCCCGCGTATATTGTTCGAAAATAAAAAAAAAAGATAATTGAAAAGCATGCTTCAGGACTAAGTCATCGAACCAATTACTAGAGGTGTTTATATTACTTCTATTTTGTACGAAACATATACCCATCTTCTTTATGAATTGAATTTCATAGTTATCATTCGTATTAAATAATAATTTGTTTAATGCATGTAAGTTATGACATGATTAGGTATTTCTTTGTTTCCATTCCATGAAATGAAGGTGTGTTCTTTTTTGATATTGTAACAAATAAAAAACCAACAAAGTTATTGCAATCTCTTTCAAAAGTGATTAGATATTCCTGTACATGTCATTTAAGTGACAAAAGTATTGTTCATGCTACTCTATTCATTAGAAATTCAACAAATGAAATGTTTTTGAAATTATGGAAAAGAGCAGAATTGAGTGAAGGGTCCCTGTTAGTTTTAATGCACTTTTTATGCTGTGAAGCAGGTAATATAAAATACAAATGAAAATTAAACTACTCAATTTCTTGATTTTATTTAATAATTATTTCTTTTTGATTGCCCTCGGTGTGCATCAGTCGCATTTTAATTGCGAGTGTTGGTTGATCATAGGTTTTCCTTTCTAATGAATGTCTGATTTGATGACATAATGTGCAAAAGCAATTTTACTTTAGATTGCGAAGGGCAGAATGTGAAAATAGCCATTTGATGCAAACAGCATATGGAAGTACTAGATAAATTACTGATCATTTGTGCGTGTTATTTATACCTCATACATGTGTCAATTTCTTTTAATTTATCACTAGTATCAATTCCATCTTTTGTTTTTTGTGTTAGGTTAATAAAATTAAGGAAAAAAGAGGTTTGCTTCAAGGGATATTCAAAAACCTTAGCTAGATTTTATTTTTCTTGTACAGATGTAAAATAAGTTATGCAATTTATAATTGGAAAAAAACAGACTTCTTAAGTTGCACGAGTCTGAAACAAATGTGTTGGGAACTGCTGTGCATAATGATATTTTTCCTCTTGCTTGACTGGCCTGAAAAAGAGAGAACTTTATTTATTCATATTCATTTAAGCATATCATTTAAATTTGCTTATACTGACCGTATTGTATTTTCCGTTAATGGGAGAGCAATGGAAACATTGAGATAATTGATGCCAAGTTCCACTGGTCGCAAAGAACCAAAAAAATCTGTTATAGGTACTTTATGCGGATCCCGTGGAAACAAATCTCGTCTCACGCCTACTGTAGAAATACACTCCTGTTTTGGACACACTGCAAGCTATTTTAAGATAAAGAGAATTGATGAATGAATGGCGAATAATAATCCAAAAATCAAAAAGATATATGAAAACGATCTTCAAACTTACAAATTCACCCATTGTCTTCATGCTATCAGGTGAAACTCTTTCTAAGAAATGGAGAGCATGGAATGTATATCTATCAATGATATACACACCAATGGCTGGATCCACATGATGCTAAAAATAAAATCAATTTAATCAGTATGTATTTTGGAAAAGAGACTTTTGGTAAAAACTAATTAAACAATCATTACTTACTGATAATGAGTCTTCTCCCACCAAGCTACTAGCTACAGCTAGGATATTTGGAGAATAAAACTTTTCATACATTGAAGCAGCTTGGCATGTGTCGATCATAAAAAATATTTCATGGTATCTAAAAATTCACAGAAGTTAATCAATTGGGTATCTAAAAATCATAAAAAATATTTCATGGTATCTAAAAATTCACAGAAGTTAATCAATTGGGTATCTAAAAATTTGTTTTCCAAGATTGGAAAAATATGCGAACCTGCGTTTTTGCCACATTTGTTCTAATGCATCTGCCAATTCTTGACTAGTGACTTCTTCAGAATCTTGAAACTTGAGAAAACCATCTCCTCCATGGCCAGTGAGGTAAACTAGGATGTTACTTCCTTCATCTGTTAAAAGCTGCTTAGAACGTGGTGTGCCAGGAAATAACCTCCCAGTTAACAAGCGAACAAAGTTTTCCACTGTCACCTACAGACATTGTAAGAAAATCAAGTAATTCTCGTTGAAAGATATTATAATAGGATTTAATTTAAAACTTTACCTCATAACCTCTATAATCCACTTCAACATCATCTCCGTAAACGTTAATATGCTGCTTTCTGTGATTGAAAACTGTGGCAGGGCGTGGATTTCGAGGGTTGCAAGCCATATCATCAGCTACCATAAGGATGATTTGACTAGAATTTAATTATGAAACTAACAGACTTCGAAGAAAATTAAAATTGAAAGTTTATAAATAATTTATTTACCTATCAGGAATTCCCAGACGTTTGACGCTTCTGTATATTGATAACACGTTTGCTACATGCCTGTAATTGAACCAAAAGCGGGATGTGTCTACTAGTACAGCCCAGTTATTTGTGTGATTTCCTCGAAGGATGTCGTCCGGTATCTGAAACAATAACAATTAACTTTTGTACCTTATAAATATATTTTGCGAAATGCTTTTTTTCTAGTACCTGCCGAACAGCTTGTACATATTCATTCACGTAGAATATAGTCACGAAGAATAGCAAAGCTCTCATCTCTGCTCCGATTATAGAGCCAATAAGACCCTTATTTAGTGTTTTCGGTGATGTATGTGATTATGGAATAACTGGGAGATTCACCCGGGCTCAATTCCGATCGAGAACGAGAAAAAAGTGGACAATCGTACTAATTTAGTTATTGAATATACTACCAGGGTGGGTCTGCGTTTGCGTCTGCATGTGTGAGCAAATGGCGTACTACTGGTTTCCTGCTTTCGCGGCTAGATCGCGCCAAACGTCGGTGAACTGCGTGTCATTGCCCACATTCCATACCGTTGGCTGGTATGTATAGACGTATATTGTGCATAGTTCGGGAAAACTCTTTGCAAGTGAGTTTTCAAATTTGCCACATAATATACATACAGAAAAGCACAAAATGCTTTAATTCTTTATTATTATGAAAATAAAAAAAAATGATATCAATATTTAATACTAGTGTTTATTGTACAAAATGTAATTTTTCCATCTCGAGTTTCATGGATGTAAAGAGATGCTTTACGAGATGTACCAGAGCAGTGTGCATGTATTATCGCGGGCGACGGCGTTTCAGTCCGGTGCTGTGGGATGCGCATGCGTTATTTCCCTCGCGGCCTCACGCGCGTGGACTTTCACGCCGCGGAGACGGAACATCAATACGCCCAGCCCGCTAATTAATTTGTTTATGTGGCCCAAAGAAGTGGGTGTTGGCACGCCGTGGTGGAGGGGGCGGGCATCGAATTCCCTCTCCTGTCAAAACAGGGGCCGCGGAGCGACCGGGGCTCGAACCGGTGTCGGCGGGGGAGCAGGCGTCCGCGTGGGAGGGGTGTCCCATGTGCGTGGAAGGATCGCGTGGAGCGGGCCGCGCGAGGAGCGCGGGCGGGAATGAGCCGTGCCGTGCCGTTGCGCGCCAACTGCCCCCGCTTCACCGCACCTCGCCGCGCCTCGTCGCCCGTGGCCTTCGTCGGCGGTTGCTACATCGAGCACGGCTCGATCGGCGATTGCACCCAACGAGGAGTTCCCAAACAGAGGCGGAGAGGAAAATGAAGGCCTAATGTTGGCGTTAGGAATATGGCGGGACGTCGCACTCGCTGTGCCCTCATCGCACCTATTCGTCTTTTCGACGTGCTCTGCGCCAAACATTTCGCAAATTGCGCCCTTAACGGCGGTCTTTTGCAGACGATTTCTAGTTTTTGGCTTTCCGCCAGTCATAGGAGAGCAGCTCCGACGGTTTGTTTGTTGCCCCGAGAGCGCAATTGCGCCTGTTCGCAAGACGCTTCTCGCGCCCACCGCCCCTCGGCGATCTGTCGAAGGAAATCGATCGAAAGCCGCAGACAGCGTTGACGCGGCAGCGGTGTTTAAATGCTCAGGCGGCTTATCTCGCGCCCCCGCCGCCCGCTCCCTGCGCGCCTCTCCAGATGGCTCGCCGCCCCGCCCCGCGCCGCGTCGCCCCGAGTTAAATGGACGGGAGCGGCGACAGCTCCGGCGCCCCGCACCTGGATGCGTTGTGGCCCTCGGTGCCCGCCGCCTCGGCCGCTGATGAGCTGCGGCTATCGATTGGGGCGACCACGCCCACCGCGGGATAATTGTGAGCGAGCTGTCCCCGCCGCCACGCGAGTCACCCTCCTCACCCCTCCCCACCCCCACCCGCGGCTCCCCTCGCGGAGGGCTGGGGAACGAGGGGGAGCGGCGGTCGGCGGTCTGTCGGACAGGTAATAAACGCAGAAGGCCTCAAATTAAACACGCCCAACCACCCGTGCGTGGCGCTAACGCGTTCATATCGTCGTGCCGCGCGCGTCTCAGACCACGTATCGGCGACCCTCTTTACGTTCGTCGCGGACTCGTCAGAGACCGCTATTGTTTATGCGCGGTGATGGTTGTTTCGGCGGCGCAGCGGCGAGCGCGCGCCTCCGCTGCCGGATGCAATCGCCGCGCGACGCTGATCGCCGCGTCCGCCGACACCCGTTGTAACGCGCCACAGCCGCGCGGGGCTTGAGTTACTCGGCCGGCAGATAAAGCTGGCTCGTCAGCGCCGCGCCGCCGCTCGCGCCTCCGACGGCGAGTGCTCCATCGAGGCGCGGGCCCCGCACTAGGCGTAAAGCCGAGGGACCGGGCCGTGCCGAGCGCCGCCAAGCGGAGCCGAGCTGGAGCTCCGCCATGTGTCGAGCGACCGTGCCCGCCGCAGCAGCTAGCGAGTGCAGTGGCCGCCGATCTCGGCGTGTTTCTTCCGTTACCGTGCGCTTCTCCTCGTTAAATTGCGTGCTAGAATGGAGCTGCGCGTCTCCGGCGAGCGGAGGTTGGTGGTAGTCGGCTGCGCTATGGCCAGTAGCGCCGTGTGCGTAGTGCCCGTAGTTGCTTCGTGAGTCTGTGGATGCGCCTGGCCGGTTGCGGCGTGTTGTGCGAGTGTGTGCCTTCGCGCGCGGGCGAGCCGGACGGCAGCAGCAGCCGAAGCAGCAGCGGCAGCAGCAGCAGCAGCAGCAGGCGCCCTCGCGCC
>BOPP01000094.1:689892-713858 GCA_017312745.1 Gryllus bimaculatus
CCCATGCATGTCATCTATCAGAATTTACATATTTTCAAAATATTTACGCGACCCTACAGGAAACTCATCTTGTTAAAAAGGCACACATTTTTTCCATGTCCTTTGCGATTATAATGTGTGTGGTATGATTTGTAGGTCGTCTACTTTAAACTTCTATCTTTTTCTTCTGAAATCTGTTTGATTTAGGACTGAAGTGTAATTCTCTGTCTGCTAGTAGCACACTTGAAGGGTTTTGTGTCAATGATTTCTTATAAGCTACCTAACACCTTTCTGCTGCCTGCCAATCACCTTTCCTTATCGTATGATATACAAATTATGTAAGAGTTTTAAAAACATGATTTGTAAATACATTACAAAGTGACAGTATTGCAACTATAACATTGTACTTTACATGAAGTCCCTGGGACATTTAAAAAAATTGGTCCATTGCTGTGCAGCTCTCATAATTAAAATGGAGATAGGAAAAATTAAAAATTGTTTTTCAGCGAGTTACTACAACTAAAATTTTAAAGATGAGCTTACCAAAAAAAAAAAAAAAAAGAAATACATATATATAATTAATTAATAAAAAGAAATATATATATATATATATATATATATATATATATATATATAAAATATAATTTTGTTCTTAGTCTCAAGGACATTTAAGCAAATGGTGCATGTCCCATGTTGATTGAAAACCCTGATTTTTCAATAATTGAAAAAATTCACAATTTTGTTCCACTCTTCCTACAACTACAATTATGAAAATACATTTTTTTCGAAATGAAATGTGTTAATCTAAAACAAATTATTCAAAGAAGGTCATGTTCAATTCTTCTAACATGTACATTTTATGTGAAATTTTGTGTCAAACATAAGGCAATTTTATTTTCTTCAAACAATTGTTTCTCAAAAAACGCACATTTTTCATCGGGACCTTAGCATAAAGGACTCTTTAAAAGAATGATGCAGGTCTCACGTTTGTTAAAATACCTGATTTTGCGAAAAATTTTGAAGAGTATAAAAAGTTCCGCTTCTTCCTACAATTACAATAATGTGTTCATAATAAACATCTTCAAATGCGGTCATGTTAAATTTTTTAATTATTTTTGTGTAATTTGGCGGCAAAAATTATCGCCCTCTATGAATTTACTGCGCTCTTTGAACTTTGAGTCAGAATGATGCTTCGTAAGTTAGAATTAGAATATTCATATTTATTTGTTCGTTTCTTACTTTCGACTCTTTGTTATACATTTACACATTAGTCTTTTAGAAATTATATAAAATCTATTTGAAATGTATGAAATAAAAATTGCTAGCTGCCAGGGAATATCAGATGGGAATGCAACAATAACTCGAAAACAATAACTCGGACCTAATTTTAGAGAATTACGTCGTACTGTTGGCTCTTCATTTACCAGCATGAAAAGCAGTTATAACTGTTAAATTTGTTTTGATATTTGCTTGAAAATGTTTAGTTTTTTTGCACCAAGTGTTGCACGATTTGCAATGAGCAGGGTTATGCAGTAATTAAATACTTGTATTAGAATTACATATTTGAAATACATTTTGTATTTGACAAACAAATTAAAGGTCCTTTCAGCTGTTGAATTTCGATTCTCTTCATTTCTAAATGAATAATCTAAATTATTAAAAATGCTGGAGAATTATCTGGCAATAAAAAAGCATTAATTTCGAAACAGTTTATATATATATATATATATATATATATATATATATATATATATATATATATATAAATAAATAAATTACTCACAGAATGCCCGATGAGGTATGTTAATTTAATATCTGATTCCTAAATAAAATTTACTGAGTAATGAAGAAAATTAAAGAAAAGATACATTAGCCATATAACTTCTTCAATAACGTAAAGTAACCAATGCCGCGAACGGTTTTCCATAACAGCCTGTGCTGATTTGAACTTTTTTTATTAAACAATCAGGCCGGGATGGTCCAAATTGTTTCTTACCGTCTCGCAGAACAGAGATTTTTCTTTCATTTCAAGTATTTGGTGGGGGAACTTCACCGCGGTCGCTCTAACGAACATACTACGTTAAAGTTTTATTCTCGTGCGCTTCGTTTGAGGCGGACTCGATTTATAGAAAGGCGGTAATAAATTAACTTAATATCACAAACCCTAAAATATAAGTAATTTAATTAGTTTATTAGTGTTTGGGTTAGTTATCAACTGTGTATAATGAACAAGTACTATGACTAACCCATAAACAAGTTGAAATTTTAATACAGATGGAATTAGCGTTTTAGCCAAGAATAGATATTTTTCGCGGCGCGAATGCTCAATTGACGGCGCTGCGCTGCCACGAGTGCGTTGCTCGCTTCTCAGGTGAATTGGACGGGTTCGTGTAAAAGCTGAGGCGCTAGTAGCGCAGAAAGAACAGTATTCCGGTATTACGTAGCTATATCCAATAACGCGAGAAAGTAAGTGCTGTTGAAGGACCACTGTTGTACCTTCCCGCCACTGCGTACACGGTATAGAGGAAGTATTGTAATGCTGCTGGGAAAAAAATGCGAATTTTCGACAGAAAAACTGTTATTGCCGGGCCCTGGTATTGAGAATGTGGACAAATCTTTTCCCAATATATAGTGAATTACTTCTTCTAACAAGATGTGTAGCCTGAATCCTGGCTATGAGAGACTTCGATACCGAAACATCGATTGACAGACCGTGAGAGGTACCTCAGGGCGTCGCTGCAGTGCCTCTAACCTGGAGGTCCCACGTTCGAATCCTGACGGTAGAAGGATTTTTGACACTAGCTAGATTGCTGAAATTCAGTCGCTGTCTGGAGTAGAAGGTGCCAGCTGCCCTGATGTGTAGTTTTCGGTGGTTTCTCTGATCAACACCAGGCGAATGTCGGATTGCGCGCGCGATCTTTCCTTCCTCTTCCTTGTCCTATCCTCATCCCTTACGTTCACAACCACTGCACTAGCAGACATGCCGGGAGACAGGTAGAGAGTTTAGAGCTTTTTCCGGCTGGGGCCTTGGCCCACTGCTTTGCAGTTTGAATTGGTCAAATTACAATATTTCAAGGTTACGTAACTATTTTCAATATTGCGAGAAAGTATGTGCTGTTGTATCACCTCAAGTTTGCTTGTCAGATGTATTGTTAAAATGTTTTTAGTCTAGTTAACTAACTATACTAATTAATTCCATGAAAAATCGCTGATTATAACTCTTGATGGCATGCGTTCAATTAAAAGTCCATCGTTCAATTAAAAGTCCAAAACAGCCAATCAGAACTCAGAGAACTGGTCGAAATCGTTTAATTATGTACAGGTTTGTGAAGATATTTCCAGACGGCCATGAAACATGGACAAGAATTTACTTCACAGATTACATACATCAAAAACATATAATCAATGGACGAATGAAACTATTATAAACAAATAATTATTACCATTTCTTGAACAATATTGCCGTGGGGTAATAAATTGTTTCTTCTTTCAATTTCGGTTTCATACCCCAGTAATACGTCCATCTGGCTCGAGTTGATTTTACATGAATTGCTACGGACATTTTCAAAATTTTCTCAAAACCCGCTTCATTTTTTTCTATATTTTTTTTTAAAGAAAATAGTAAAACAATGAGTTTAATTTTCACGGATGTCTAAATTTTCGGAAATTGCAAATGTTTGAATTTTTCCGCGTCTTTCCTCAACTACAAAATTAAAAATAGAGGCTTTTCATTCATATAAAATTTGTTGCCCGTACTGAGTTCTTTAATTAAGGCCGTGTCCATTCTTTGGAAAATTGTTGTAGTTTTCGTGTAATATTTGTAATTTTAAGAAATTACAAAAACTAGATTTTCTTTGCACTCTATAAGATGACAAACGCCATGTTGCTCTATTCTTTGTTTTTTCCAAAAATTACAATTTTGTTCTTCTCTTACGTCGTTAATATGTATATTAGCGGCTATTTGTTCACATTATTATATTTATGAGTACGTGTGTTTTAAATAATACCATATTAAGTTTTTCCAAAACCGAACATTTTCTGTGAATTCTAGCTCAAATTCCGCATTTTCAGAAACGCTCAAACGCCTTTTTCTCAAAAATGGCTCCATATTGTATTTTCAAAGGGATAGTACTAATTGCATTATTTAATATGATGTAAAGTTAATTTCCGGGTTTTCTTTGTTGTTTTCTAAACTGTCTCAAATATAATTTATTCGAAAGAAAATTGTCATTTAGGACGAGGTGTTACTGTTCTTCAGTATTTTTGAAATATATTTTTGTTCTCTTATTAGGAAAACATAAAATTGAGATAATTAGAAAAAAATGTAGTTTGGGAGGCGGTAGATGGTAGCGAGCAAGAGTATGTGGCAAGTCCGAATCCAAAGGAAATGGAAAACTAATACGGGAAAGTTTGTGCCATTCTGTAGCACCACCAGTTTGGTATTTGTACTTAGTGTCATATATCTTATCAATATTGCTTCTAAAATCTTTTCATGAGGTATTTATGGTTTCATGAGGTATTCCCTTATGGGAAAGTTTTCATTGTGTCATTTGAGAAAACTATACACTCGCGGCATAGTGAAACAAGTGAAAGAAATTAATTTAAATGTATCTATGTATTCGAATTGTTCCTATCTTTAATAATATCTATCGTCATCTAAAATGTTTAAAATGTAAGAATTGCCTATGTTTCACGAAAAATCTTGCAAACAATTTACTCAGATTTTTGAAAAATTGACCTAATTTGAATAAGTTAATTAAAATGCGCAATTTTCGAGAATTAATAAGTTACAGTGCCTGTGCCATCTTTATAAGTATATTTCACTCCATTATTACAAGATATTTAAAGGAAAAAAATAAATGTATTTTTGAGAAAATTTTGAGTATGTGCCAGGAGCCTTATGGAAAGAACCCTCAAAATTTAAAGAATGTTTTTCAAAATCGCAAGCTTCGAATCCAAACAATTCGCAAACAATTGTAACCGATAATAAGGCACATCGTCATCCATAAAAATTGCATCGTTGTTTGGGAACATGAAGCCCATGAATGGCTGCAAATAGTCTCCCAGTAGGTGAACATATCCATTTCCAGTCATTGATTGGTTCAGGTCGGACCAGATGCCCCAATCCATTCGGTGTAAAAACATCTCACACCATTGTGGAACCACCTCTAGCTTGCACAGAGCCTCATTGATAACTTGGGTGCAGTGCTTCGTGGGGAACCTGCTCTTACAACTGAAATCGGGTCTCGCCTGACCAAGCTGCGAATCTGCTGTCGTCCTGGGTCAGATCCCGAGAGCGGTGCTGCAGATGTGCTCTTAGCGAAGGCACTCGAGTCGGTCTTGTGCTGCCGTAGCCCATTAATAGATTGAAGGAAGGTAAACAATTTAACTTAGAACTTACTAACGCGCTTCTATTCTTTCAGTTTTTTTAATCGCTGATTATGGTATTAAAAAAAATGAAAGCTCACTTCAAATGTAATCAAGGTGGGCTTGAGTGAAATTATTCTTACTTTTTTATTATCTACTGTAAATACTGTAACATTTAAATTTATTCATGTTCGTTTCTCATGTAAATGCAAGAAATTACTAACCTTCCTGACAATGGAAATAAATGTAGAATAGCAAAATAAGCGATTCGTTTGAATTAACTTTAAGTTATAACTGAGTTTTTAGTTTGGCAGAAATTACAATCTAACTATACTAATATATAAAGACAAAAGTGCGTCGACTTACAGCGCGATAATCTCTGAATCTACTGAACCAATACCGATGAAATGTTTTTTGATAGATTCCTTTAAAGGCCTGGAGTACTATAGGCTATGATTTATAACCATAAATCGTAATATATCTATAAAATAAAATGTTCCGTCTAGCTTCACATCAGAGACTCGCGAGTGCATCAATGTCAATAGTTTACCTGTTCGCCACCATTGGACAACGTCTGAGAATTGCGTATTTAGAGGACTGTTTGTTTATTTACGTCAGTTGCCAAATCCGAAATAATTCTGAGGTTTTCTCTGCCTTTTTTGAAAAAAAATCTTTGATATTGATTTTAATTGCGTATAGGCGTGAGTGCATTAAGTGTTCAAGAGGCGAAATGTTCGGAAGAGATCATTTTCTGACGGGTGTGGTTAAGATTGCCGAAAAAAGGTACGAGAGAAAGTATACGTGAAAACACGCCTTTTATTTTGTTTAGATTTGTGTATTATGTCCAGTCATAAAGTGAAAGAAGTTTGGGGGCGGAGGCCTAATAGGCATAAAATTTAAATATTGTTTATTGAGAACGTGTTTTTAGTGAGTACGGAAGGCCCGGTATTTCCAGATTGGAGCAAGGTAGAGGGACACGGGGTAGGGCGGAGAGGAGATGATATAGAATAGATACAAATAGGCGCCGCCAGAGGCCAGGAATAGTTTGAATTCCCCTTTCGGTTTAATAAAAAAAAGTTATACCACAATACCACAGTAACACGGGGTTTTTCTCCTAGTATTTTAATATTGTGTAACCGTTTTCAATCATGCGAGCAAGTATGTGCTGTTGAGTATTTCTAGTTTCCCACCCGCCCGCAGCATTACAATATTTTCTGTATTCTGCGTAAGCAGTAGCGAGAAAGTTAAACATTAAGTATTGTTAGAGCAACACAAACTGGCAACACAGCTACGTAATAAGAAAGTGAATACAAATAGACTAATTATGAAGAGACTTACAGATGTCACAGTGTTTATCGAAGGAAGTCGCTTTTTCGTGGTCGTGATGAAAGTGAGTGGCTAAAACGCGGAAATTTCATAGAGATTGTAACTCATCTTAGCTATGATAATGATCTTCGACAATATTGGGGAGAATTGGGCTGACGAAAATCAAACAGGGAGAGTTAATTGAATGTAGTTATGAAGAGATCAAGGGCAATATTACTGAAAAACAAAGAAAACACCATTATTTTCATTCCAATGTGATTGTACGACGGACATTACGAAAATATCACAAGTATCAATTATTGTTAGCTGTGTAGATGGGTATGGTATTTTACAAGAAAGATTTGTAGGATTTGATGATGCTAGTGACCAGAGAACAGCTACTTTGAGTTCTTTCTTGCTTGAATTCCTAAAGGACTTCAACATTGAAGAGAAAAGAACAAAATGGACAGTGTAACGATGGAGCTGGCGTGATGGCGCGTGACTTGAGGTGCTTACGAGGTGATATGCTCCGCAGGCGCGGTTTACGCATTGCGGCGCTCATCGACTGAGTTGTCTTACAAAACGCTGCGAAGTGCATAGGAGATATTCCTACTTGTCTAAAGTTCAAGTTTACCGTGCTTATTTTCATAAATCACCCAAACGTTCATCTGTTATGGATGAAGGCTGTGGGCGAAAGAACACCTGCCAGTGACACGTTGGAGCACTGACGCCAGAATTCTTCAAACTGTTGCCAGCCACATAGAATATTATTGATTGGTTTTCACGATTTTGAAGATTCGTTTTCTAGTTCTGACATTAAACTTGGATTTTCATTTCTTGGCGAGCTAGGCCTTGTCTTCACGATGGAATATCTCAGGGTATTTCGGTGTCTTTCTCAGTCGTGCCGCTAGATGTCGCATGATCGCCACCGTATCGAGAAGTGCTGACGATCATGAGACATCTAGCGGCACGTCGAGAAAGACGCGAAATGCCGTGAGACGCCGCGCCAAGAAATAACCAATTGCTTAATGTGCACAGAGCAATGCCTGCAATGTCACGGCATTCTTCAAAAGGAGTCTTTTGACGTAGACTTTTTACTTTCACGCTTCCGATGTAGAGAGGAAGATTATAATGCTGCACAAAAAACTGTTTTCGTGAAACGAATTTTCGTTAGAAAACTCTTATTACAGGGCCCTGGTAATGAGAAAGTGGATAAATCCAGAGGTTAAATGTAGAAACATCCTCTAAGACACGTTTTGTAGGCCGTTGTTACCGAACAATCGATTGATGGTAAAACGTCTGTCTGTGCACAACGTCAGCGACTAAACCGTTCAGCCGATTTTCTCCAAGATTGATATTCCCCTATATACGTGGCTCATGTCGCGGCGCCTTCAATATGAAACAGATATTTTTATTGCACAGGGTACGTTACATAAAGCCCCTGGTACATTAAAAAATGGCTCCATAGTTGTTCTTTAAACTTTGTTTGATAGTGGAAAGGACCTTTAGGAGAATGGTGCAGTTTCGTTGAAAAATGATTTTTCGAAAATTGGAAAAATTGAAAAAATTTTCGGCGTCCTCCTACAACTAAAATATTAAAGACTTTTTCCTTAATAAAATCTGTTCCTTTGAGATAGATTTTGAAATAAGACCATGTACAATTTTTCGAAAATTTGAGTTTTTTCGAGCAATTGTGCGTGAAATGTAGACAGTTTTTAAATTTGTTTACACTTTGTCTTTATACAGTAAATTCAATGCCATGAAAATAATTTATTGCTTGAAACTATTTAGTTTTCGCATCAAATGTTCTGAGATTTCAAATGAGTTTTCCAAACAGTGATGAGAGAGACTTGTTAATTCGGAGAGAAATTGTGGTATAAATAGAATTACATAACCATGGCTAAACACGAAAAAGTACATGCTGTTTTAGCACCACTAGTTTTCAGCCTTAAATGAGCAGAACACTGAATATTTCAACAAAGCAAATTTTCACTTTTCCAAAATACGCAGGGATATTCGAATGTAAATCTTGAACAATATAATAATTAGCAGCTTTATTTTGAAATTGTAGATAACATGTGCTCAATTTACGGTCTAGGTTCACAGATGTTCAGAATTTAGAGTTCTTCCAATTAGTAAATTTTCCAAATCAAAGAGTACTACAAAATATTTCCCATCCGTAAAATGATATTCCCTTTATAGTGATTTTTCTTTTTTGAAAAATGAATTTGATTTTATCTACTCGCGACAGTCAGTTCATGTCTTTAAGTGTTATAGAAAACTTAAAATTTGTAGTGATATTCATAATACATTGTCGGATGATTACAAACGCAATTGCTGCAATTCCAGCAACAAGAGGCAGTGTTGAGAAATGCTTTTCGTGTTTGCCAAATGTGAAATCTTATTTATGCCCTGGTACGATGTCAGTAGACGCTATGCTATAGTAGAAAGGAGTCGAAAATGAAGGTATAAATAATATACCATAAAAATGACGATGTCCAGTGGCGTATGCTCAGTTGATGCGAGTGATTTGTCGCATCCCCAAGTTTTTCGGCCCTTTTAAAACTTTTCTTAAAAGTACGTTCCTCAAAAATTTCTCTGTTCCGTCTGTGCCTTTGGTTTCTTCCATGCGCTTTCGGTAGGTGCCTGTCACGTCAGTGGAGGTGATGGAAACATCCCTTCGATGGCTTCGCATCGTAACAGAGGTCATTGAACTCTCGCCGTGTCCTGTGGTCGAGGTTCGGCCGACGGTGATGCGATGCTGTCTGTTACATCTCTGACTTCTCGTTGGCTGCTTCTGTATCCCCCGTCTCAAAGCTTCGCCATCGCCTCCTTTTAGTACCTCCCTTCTTACTGTACAAGATCAGGAAATCCCTGAGGTCGCGTACTAAGGTGTGGACTCCAGAGCGGGTTGGGGTAGGGGGAACCTCTTGATCACACTACACACGCACGCAGGTTTGCCAACATTCCTGATCCAGAACGTGATTTACGAGACGTAGGTTATCAGCCCTGACAAGGAAATCTTACGCGACTTGTAATAGCTCTTTGAAGCCAACTTTTTCACGTGTATTTTATGTATTGAATTGTGTTGCGAAAGTGATGAGTTTTTCTTGAAACTGCGTTATAGAGTACAACGTGTACATCCACAAGAAAACACAGTTTTGAAACTGTAACGCGATAATTAGAATCCAATAATTTTCTTGCGAAAAGGTGCGACATGGCGAGCATATGGTTTACAGAACTGGATGAGTTACATGGGGCAGGAAACCATGAGTGAAATCTCCCAATGTCCTATGCAAGGTTTTAAAAACGATTTAGTTCTCGAGTATGCTAGAAGATAACGAGAAATTGACCTATACGGTTTAAACAATTAGGTATATTAATGTTTCAACGTACTTTTGTGTATTATTCCTTTTTGCAGAGCAAACAATACAAATTTAGCAATTTTTAAAGAATGTACCCTATGTACATCATAATACGGAAACATAAACATGTAGTACAATATCGATTAGTCACCTTAATTGGTCTGCCTTGTTTAATCTGAAATACTGATCACATCTTCATCCTCACTGAGCAGGTGCCATTCTGTATCAGCGGATCCAGAAAGTACTTCTGGAGTTACATTTCGGGACTTTGGCACATGGTTCATTGGAATATGCTTTAGAATGTAATGTTATCAGTGCAATTGTTTTGGTTAAATTGAATCTTAAGCACAAAAAAACGTATTGAGCTCGGGGCACGGCCGCTGTGCCCTCTTTCCAGGATCCTCTGCTGTTAAGTAATTTTTTGTCTACCCTGAACATCTATTAACGAGCCGTCACTGAGTGTGGGATATTGCGAGGTTAGAACTAAGGAAAGTATAATTTTCAATCTCTCTGTGACCTGATAATCGCTGACTGACTGTGGACTAGATGTATCAGTGAGGTTGTGTAACTGACAGATATATTTAGAAAATAACTCATGATTAAAAAGAAATGCCAAGAATCCACACATTAAACGTTAATTGGCTGTAGTCGTTTTAATCGGTTGCTTGTCGCGGTTTCGATAACTTTCTTGAGGTTATTTTTCTGCAGCAGTCTGATATTTTCTTTCTAATGAGTTATAGCTCTCTTTTCACATACATTTGTTCTACTTTTCAGGCAAGTCCGTGTTTTGTTCAAATTATTTCTTATATATTGACTTAATATGAAACCGCGCAAAAAAGTACATTTTTCGCAATGGTGAAGTAAAAGGCTGCTTCTACGTTATCGGAGGTCGGAGTGAAGGCCGGGACATCCCTCGCTTGCCTTGTGCGACAATGTTATATGGCAGAGGTCTCTCGTTAACGCGCTTTACGCCGCCGTCTTTTCACCGGAATGGAAAACTGACGGAACGAATGGGATGCAATTTGTAACAGTAAAATGGCGCTTGCTTCGGTTCTCGGTACCGGTTTCGTCCATTTGACTCCCGCGCGCCTGGCGTTATTTTCCGGAACTTTTTCGCGTTTGCTCTTCGTGTGGTGAAATTTTATCTTGTGCAGTTTAGAGAACGTTCTAATGTGTTGAATGTAATGTGAAATGATGAATGTGGTAAGAAATAAAAGCTGTACTGTGTGCTGATGTCTCGTTCCGTCCTGCTCAGAAATAACCTAACTTAATTTGTTATCATACGATGTTCAACTGTGGGATCTCAACGCTGTTTGCGGCGTCCAGAGGAAATGGTTTCGTCATGATTGCCGACCGAATGAAGTGACCGTGTAAAACGCTCGATCTGGTTCATCCAGTTTTGATACCGACACACAAACGCGAACGAACATCCTTTTCTATCCATTTTCTGTACAGAAAAGTGATGAATAACTGACTTTGTAAACCGGACTTTAGGCACTGTGGATGAATTTTGTGTTAACAAAATGTACTCACAAATAAAACAATTGAAGGGTTGAGAGTGAGCGATTCGGACCCAAAATACGAAATTTTACAGGAGACCGTTTTCAAGACTCGAACCATAATAGATGCCATATTTGGTTACTAATTTTAATCAAGTGTATTATTTTAATCAAACTGCATTTACATTTCCGTACTGATGTAAGGGAAAGGCAAACATTTTCCTTACTCGTTTACGTACGTATAAATGGAGAATTTATACGTAGTGTAGAGAAAGTTATGTACTGCTGCAGAAACTCTATTTCGAAATTTCAAGAGAAGTACGCGTTTTGGGATCCTCAGATATCGCAAGAGAGTTTTTTTAACGGTCGCCCATCTGCCTGCCTCCCCGTCCGTCCAACCGTGATCAACACTAGCACCTAAACTATTCGTAGCATTTTTTTCCAACATAAATATTCCCCAGTCGATCTGGTCCGAATTAAATCCCTGTGATTTTGGAGAAAAAAATCTTTTAAGTTTAGTCCCTGTGACATTTTAAAAATGTTTTCAAAAGGGGCTCCAAATTTCTTCTTTGAAATTTCGTGTAAGAATAGACTGGAATACAGTTGTAAAGATAGCTTAAGTCTGGTTTTCAGGGCTTCTTGACTGATAGTAAATATAGTTCGACTGATTTTCTCTGTACTCTGAATTTCGAAAACTACAAAAATTTTTTTTTTTTTTTTTGTGTGTCTTCTTAGAACTGCGATATTGAACGAATGAGGTAACATTTTATCAAAAACAGCTGCAATTCTTTTTGTTATACTTCTTTTTCAGTTTTTGCTAAATGCACTGAATAACATGACATGAATGTAATACTGATGTATTTATACACATTTGTATATTTTTTTTAATATCTCACACATTGTTAATATTTATAATACGTAAGAGCATTTTTATACTGTATTGCATTTGTGAGTACAAGTGCTTTAAATAATTTCTTCTCGAAAGCTCAAAAGCTTTCTGTGCAAATGATTTCAAAATTGCTCAAATACAGAAATGCTCAAACCCTATTTTCTCGAAAACTCCTCCAAAGTTTTCCTTTATTTTTTATTTTTGTACATACTGTGTTCAATGCACTGAATGGCAGTTTGATGTATTCCTTACACATTTTTTAAAATCTTTCACGATGCCGATGTTTACATTCTATTAGCTTATCGCGCTTAGGTATACTGTATCGCATTAGTGAGTACAATTGCTTCAAATACTTGCTGATTATATTTCTGGAAAACTCGCTAGATTTGGGTGAAAATGATCTTCATATTTCGAATTCGTATTTTCAGACAGGTTGAAACGACATTTTCAAAACCTAGTAGTGCTAGAAAAGCACATACTTACTCGCACCATTTCTAACTGCTCCGCAATATTATGCTACGTAAATGTGCAAAAGATTTGCAACCAGCAACAGTTTATTTCCGCTCTGGGACCCGCACCCAGTCACCTGAGCCAACTTGCTCACTAACCTCCAGCACTGCGCCCCAGCGCCGTACGGCAAGGCCCTCCGCGAGAGCCTCGAGTAATGATGGTCGGAATCACGGCAAAAGAGAAACTAAGTTGGTCCCATGGGTACTGTTTATAATGTATTGAAATTTCAGGTTGATAGATTGTTTAGTAGACTTCACCCTTTGAGTCCCAACAACATGAAAATTCTTAAAATTTTAATATTAAAAACAAACAAAAAACTATACTATTTTTAGTATAGTTTTTATACTATTTTTAGTATAGTTTTTACATTACAACAACAAAAATTTTCAAAACAAGGTATCGGTAATGAAAAGTAAGTTGTTGAGAAACCACCGGGACACTTTGCCTTTAGCCATCCATTATTTACTGTTGAGTTTTTCGAACCAATTTCTCATTTTGCCCAGACGCAATCCCACATTACACTCTTTGCAGTACTATTTGGTCCTACAGAGCTCAGGTTTTGTGCTACAATGGGCATGAGTTCTGCAGCAGATGTTTCTGAACCCAAATCGTTCAGAATTTCTTCTAAAACACTAACAATTAGATAATTTACATGAAACATCTTGAAACTAACGAACTCTTAATGCATAAAACAAATATCTAAGTTAAAAGCAACACCTATATCTACAATATAATAAATTACAGACCAGTAACAAAATTGATAAAAGAACATACTGACCAACTGGTTCCAGATCGAATCACCACATAAAACTCTTAGTATAGATTCGAATTTACGTAAAAATGTATTTATGTGTACTTATAATGACTGTCATATACCTCACCATGTACGAATATTCTAGCTTCAAGTAATTTATACAAGAAATAATTGCAAAAACAAAACTGCAATTTAGAACAACAACTCAGCGTCATTTCCTTTTCAAATTTCTAAACAGCCAGTACAAGTAGCTCAATTTGTGAATGTATGTCAGAGTACCTTTAGATGTCTCTGCGTCGCCTGAGCGCCTGTGTTTTCGTGCAAACGCCCCTGAGATTTCCGAAGTAAAAAAAATGAATTGGTGGTTTTGGGGAGAGACTCAAAGGGTTATATCGGTTAATACAGATACACAGAAAGTCTACAATTGATTTCCCGTACTATAGGTTGTAGAAACTGAATAAGCGATTTGAAAAAAAATGTAAAAGGTGAAGATTGGAAAAGCACGTACAGACATGTCCCGTTTATTTATCTGTATATTGATTGTATTTGTGAGTGTAAGCGCTTCAAATGATTTTCGAATTAAGTTTCTCTAATCCTGAATAGTTTTCTGCAACAACACATTCACAAGTTAAAATCACTTCGAGGAGTTTGAACCCGGTTCCATTTGTTCCGAAGCGCTCGTTGAAGCCGGAGCCACATCGTTCCCCCGGATCGGACACCAGGTTGGTCTACGTTCGTTCTCTGTTAGACATAATTGTTTCAGCTCTAGCATTAGTGAGCCGAAAAATTGAGAAGTGAAAAAATGCCCTTTGGGTGACAACAGAAGGCAAACCGCGAAGAGAATAAGGCTGTAGAAAAGCTAATTCAGACTAAAGAGATTAGAAAATTAATGACAGAAAGTCTGTGCCATTCTATTGCACCAGTAATTTATTTACCATACGTTTTTACAAACGAAGAGAAACTTTAATGAAATTTTTTTTCCGGGTTTTGAGAAAATAATTGTTTTTTGAAATTGCATAAATTTCAGATACCAATCAAAAGCAATCAGCTCGTTTCCTTTTCAAAATAGAAATTTCTTTTTTTAAAGCAGCTGATTTTTACAACAGACTAAAGCAAAAATTGCTGTCTCCAATTTTGTAGCTTTCAAATGCTACCGATTTTTCGATTTTGGAAAAACATGTCCCATTTCTTGTGGCCCTCGAAGTATTGTTAGTGAAAAGGGAAGTCCCTTTTATCCACACAGTGCTCCTAGCGCAACGCCCCCTTCCGCCCTACACCACAAGGGCGAAGTCTGGCAGACTACTGGGCCAAGAAAGAAAACTCAGGATTTACAACGAAATGCTAACTTTAGTGGATTGAGCCTGTATGATATGAAGTAACAAAATACATTTTAAAGGGTTTTATAAATGCACCTAAGTGACTTCGCTCTCACGGCAGACGCTTGGTGCTGTCCATACGTGGCTTTTGAGAAGCGTCCGCAGAAGTAGACGCCAAGCGATCTTTGTTATAACCGCCATCGGACTATTTTGATGTTCAGAACAAAACTTGAATGCCACAAGAGGAGGATTTTGTATTCATTATTGACAATTTATGCCAATAAATCACCAGAATGATCACTGACGTAACTACAAAGGCATAGTCTATTGATCGACGCGTGTAGCCATAAGGCTTATGCCGGAAATGGGGAAGCGCCCAACGATCCGCATACCTATTTCCGTGGCTGGACACACGCCGAAGGTAGAGAGATTCTGCAACGGAGAGTGAGGGGAGGGGTGCGGGAAGTAGGTTTCAGTTTTTGTGGGTGCTCGACACCGAAAATTCGTTTATTTTTTCTCCAAACGTGTCTGTCCCTCCATGCGCGGACACCTCTGCAGTACCGACAGCTCTTAATTGTCTGCCAGTCCTGTTGCAACGGATTATGAAACACAGGACAGCACCGACACAACAAATGGATGAAATCCCAAAACATTTACCCGCACCGACAGGCAGCGACATGCCTTGAGGTGCTGTTCGTAAACATCTGCCGCAGCCGAAGTTTATCGCCACCGAAACTTACTCGTTGAAAGCTGACACTGCCGATGGCAGTTCCCTGCGCGTTTCTCGAGTGATTCCTAGTGAACAAGACCAACATTCCACAGGCCTCAACGCAGAGCAACATGGCGGCAGGGGCCCAGCCGTAGGCTATATGTTGCATCCCTTCATAATTTCACTTTTCAGCAAGTTTCATACTGGTTTCAGTATTTGGTGCTGAGGTCTCTGCGAAACTATTATAGTTTGCCTCTTGGCGAGAGACACACTGATGTCGTCTTCGAAGATGCCGAATTAGTTCCATCTCTCGCCTTTCAAATAGGTGGTTTCCTCGCTTAAGACTCACGATTTTTCCTGCAGATTAGCATAGGTGATAAAAATAATTCTGCTTACTGTTGATTTAAATACTAATGGGGTTTGATGAACATTTTAATGGAGTGATCACAGTTATTGTTCACAACTACCTAAAAAGGGTGTACAAGTTTATGTTTAATTTTTGATATTAAAATTTTAACTTGACTGTGTAAAATTTTAACGTGACTTCATACCACTTAATTCAATTCTCATCTATTTGTAAAATATCTGCTTACGTTCTTCGGGACTTTATCAATCTTTGAAAAATAGGCTTGCCTGTAAACGTGGTGAGATGATAATCGTTCGTAAAGTAAAGATATTTGACGTGGCACAAAGATCGATCCCCATTTAAAACGAAATTCTTCCACAATTTCAAACGTTTTACTATGCTTATTACCGGTATAAAATAATTGCCAAGTGCAGTTATCTTGTTCACTTTGAAGTTGTCTCTATGTATTTTTTCTACAACTTATTCCTTAGAGTTTTCTCTTCAGACAATTGAAACGAGGTATAAGATGCAGTGCTATAATTTGATTTTCGGCCAGGAACACTACGCGAATAGCTATAGAACTTCAACGACGAATACTCCATATTATTCAATTCTTCAGATATTTCACACCTGAACCTCTGTAGCTTTGATGGCCGCCGTGTTCGTGTAATTGGATACAAGCATCCAATGAGTCAGATGAATAGAAACGCCGAACCGTGGCTGTGGCAAAGTTAACAAATCTTCGAAAGCTGATGACGTGAGAGCAGGGCCCTTGACATACCGCAGTGCGTGGCGAATTTGTGTGAAACGCTCATCCGCTAGCGGCATTGTAGCTCCTCAACAGGAGTTTCTTCTCAGCGTGTACGCCGGGTGGACAGCGCATTTGGAATTTCCATAATTTCCTATATTCAAATATTTCAAAAGGCATTAACTAATGTACTGATGTTCACATTACTTGTGCAATCTAATACAGTCGACTCTTTTTATAGTGAACTGGGGACTAATTTTTGGTTCACTTTATCAGAGGTTCGCTATATCCGATGTCAAAATTAAATAGCATTGTTCGGCAGTGATTAGTTTTATTAATATAGAGATATAGCAAAATGCTTTAACTGCGCGAACTGAAAATTTTAATTTTTTTATTTGACCTTAAAATTGGCAATTTTATGGTTATTTCGTGCACTTGACTGTGGCAGTCGCGCTCTTCCTGTCGCCTGCGTAGGACACCACCCGCGTTTTGTCCCGCGGGATCTCAAGTAATATACTGCTTGAAACTGAAGCACAGCAAACAGTCGCGTGTCACAGCGGCTTGTTGAAGCCCTCTCGGACACGGCCTTTGTTTCCGTAGTGAAGCTGAATGCCACAAGGACATTAGTAAGACTTCTTGGGACATTTTAAGACTAGTGGACGGATTTCGATGACATAAAACGTTGCCAAAAAATGCCCGATATCAAAGAAAAATGATGTAAAAAATTGATCAAAACCACTTCAGATAATCAACTCATGCTCTTGGATATGTTATTGATGGAATCAAAACTGCTTCCTTTTGTCAAAGTGAACTCGGCTCGCAAACTTTGGTTTGGACCGTTCTTTACAAGAAAATCTCCGCCTTTATTCATCCCGAAATCGCTGGTAGGCATCACAGGAAGCTTAGATGTATAGTACCCTCAACGGCTGACATTAGAATTGGAAGCGAAGACATTGAATAGGTTTCTCTAGTATTCTGTGGTGAACTTTTTTTGCTTCTCGTAAATATTGTTTGAAGCAAGTAATTAAATATTAAAATAAAATATTAAAATCGATACAATATGCGAAAATGCATTAAAATGACGTAAAAGGTAAAAAATGACAATCGACAAAAATTGCCAAAAAAGACCTATAAAAACGACCTATGACCGACGATATTTTTTCAAGCTGCCTAGTATTGAAATTTATGGCATTAAGGCGATATATGTGTGTGTATGTGTGTGTGTGTGTGCGCGCGCGCGCGTGCGCGTTTTTTCCAGAACGTATTACCTACGTTTACTACGGCCTAAGTTCGGATCTTACTATAACCGTATCTTCTTGTGCGTATTTGTAAAGTGAGTGAAATGGGACATGTGAACTGTTAAAGTTCATTGTAACCGAGAGTTCACTGGGTTCACTATAACTGGCGTCGACTGTACTTGGTAACACCATCTTTTGCCTTAATAATGCCATAATGCATCTTAGCATGCTGTTGAATGTCCGTGGCACAAATTAAACAAGAGTCGCAACATGTGTCCCTACTCGTTCCAGACGCCGTTTAAGTTCGGGAATTGTAGTAATCGTTGGATTACGGATCTTATTCTTCATAGTACTCCACATTTCTTCTATGGGATGTCTGCGCTGTTCTCTGGCCAGTCCAATTCTTTGATGCTTAACTGCTGTACATGACACATGATACATTTTGAATTATAACTGGATGCCCCATCCTGCATGAAAATTCCATTTTGTGGATAACGCTCACTCATTTGAAGAATTAGGCAAGTATCCAGGGCAAGTTTGTATTGATCCTTCTTCCTGGTATCCTCAACAAAATACAATGGCTCAGTGCCATGGACGGATTGTACTTCAATCTCTGTGCCTTGATAAACTCCGCACTATGGTTAGTGTGAACTTTGGCATTTTTATTGAAAAGTCGTCTACGTACTCTCTTTGTGCTTAAATTACAGCCTATTACTTTGAATGTTCGTATAAGAAGTCTTCAATATTGAACGAGGTTTTACCCTTCTATTCAATTCTTAAAGTAATATTTCAATTATACGATTAGAAAACAGAAAAAATTGAGATAAAAAACAAATGTACTTTGGACGGCGATAGATGATAGGTGGGAAGAGAGCAAGACCGAAAAGCTATCCCAGACCAAATTAATTAGAAAACTAACTAGTACAAGGTGTATGCCATGCTATAGCACCACGAGTTTCTTAATGAAATATTTTCTTTAAAATTAGATATTTAAATGTCATGTATTTCATTCTTTTGAAAATGTGAAGAGTTTTTGCGTAATTTTAAGTGAAACTGTGGCCATTTTAAAAGTACATACACAAGTTGTTTTTCTTTTATCTGAACTTTTTTTTTTCATTTTTACTGAACATGGCTTATCAAAATAAGTACATCACTTATTATAATGTGCAATTGTTAAAATATTTGTAATTTCTAAAATTAGGAAAAGTTTTGTTTGAATCTTCTGTACACTTTCAATATTGAAGCTAGAGATTGTTATCCTTTAGATCATATTAGAACGTAAAACAATTTCATACAGTGTTTTCAAAATGTCTGTAGCGTTGTTTCATGTTTGAGTTGCATCGTTTGTGTTTTCAAACGATTGCTGGTGTTCGTACGAGTAGGATAGAAGGTGTAATAGCGTATTAGGTTAGTGTTAACAATTATACTAGAAAGTACGTGCTGTTGTAGCCCGTAGCTTTATTGTTGGTTGCAGCAGTGTGTGCCGCAGTATTAAAGCAGGGGGGACTTTCAGTGTGAGTGGCGATGTGTAACGGAGGCGCGTGCTTGTGCTTGTGTGCGCAGGACATGCTGGACGTGTGTGTGGGCACGAGCGTGGGCACCATCACGGAGCCCGACTGCCTGGGGCCCTGCGAGCCGGGCACGAGCGTCACGCTGGAGGGCATCGTGTGGCACGAGACGGAAGGCGGTGAGTCTCCGGGTTATCTGCCGGGCGGGGCTCTTCTTTCGATTCGTTTGCATGGATTAGGCGGAGGAAGAGCTCTTGCACGGATTGTGGCGACAGAAGGGGGCTGTTACAGTGAAATTGGTCATCAGCAGTTCTGCGCTGTTGTGGTAGTGATTCATTTGGGGACCTTTGAAAATTTTCATTTCTTGTGTATATAACATTTGAAAATAAATGAATATAGTATTAACATTTTCACCCATATCTCGCATACTTACATATTAACACCAGCATTGTTATTTAAAATATGTAAAACAGATATGAATTCATATTCAATTCATAAGTGGATTTAAAAATGTAATGTATTCTGCAACAAAAACAGAATGAATATGAGGTAAACATATATTTTTCTTCCCTAATTCATTTTATTAACCAAAGTATTCGCTATTTCCGTAATATTGTAGAATCATATAATATTTTCTTCACACAATACGCCAACTTAATTGGCATTACCTACTCCTTGACATACTGTAATGATACTCTGACCAACTACATATGTTAATATGCACACAATCTTGTATGACTAGACACACTTTCATTGAATACAGGATTCAAAATGCCATTGCACTAATGGTAGCCTTCAAAATTAGTGATCTAGGATTAACAAACCTTAATTTAGAGTATCTGTATGGATGTAAATTGCGGAGTCCTCTTCAGTATTCAGATTTACTGATAAATTAATATCAGTGGCGTGATAAATTTGTAAGCAAGTGAAGAAATACAGTTAACTATAGTAAAAAAAATATTTCTAAGAATACCTATTTATATCATTTGATCCATTAGCTAGAAGTGATATAACTTCTTTATTTATGTATTATATTTTATTTCTTCTTTTGTAGTGGTAATTAACTTTGACCTAACCAATGAATTCACTACGCATTTACAGACTTTTACTTTGATACGTTGCCTATTTCTTGTGAAGCCTTTAATACGTATCGAATAAATTACAATTGGCGATGATTTCGGGCAATTGAAACTGTGAGGTTAGTAGATGGCACTCATGTAGTATTAATCAAACTTTAATCAAATCAGTTGAGAAACACGAAAACACAGCAATAATCGCACCATGGAAATACAGTTAGCGTCACACTCTACCGCCACACACGGGAACAAATTCCATACAAAATGGCCGAATGATCGATTATCATGCCATATAAGTCGCTCACGAAATCCGGCTAAATAGGGGGCCTGGCGGATCCCGCTAACACGATTTCGATTTCGAGTGGCGCATGCGCAGACGAAGGCTGGCACAACCATCGAGCACAAGTACCTCTCTACCATAAGGCCGGAATTGAATCTCATGATTACCTCGGAGGGTTTTTTACGTATTATTGTCTGATGAAATCTGAGTACATTGTACTTTTTAAAAATTATTTTTGATATCTTATAAAAAGTAACATTAGTCTGGGATTCATTTAGAGAGTAATACAAACTCTGGTTTAGTGAGAGTGCTATTGCAGAAGTAAGGGAGTTCTTGCACGCCATAGCAGGAGCGCTATCGATTTTCTGCGCATGTGCGGTTGCACTAAAGTGATGCGAAACTTGAACTGCATATGCGCAGAAAGTCGATAGTGCTTTAACGTTTGAGGTGGCACAATCTCCCTATTGTTCTTGAAGGTTTCACTTCTTACCGACGTAATTTTTTTAACCTCGATTTTTATCATCCTTACAAGTTTCTACAGTTCTTCTTAATCATCATAATCTTAGTATGTAGAAAAAATGTACAAGATAGCTACTTTAAATGTTCGATTTCGGAAACTATGCTTTAGTTAGATTCTTTTTTTATGTATTTTTTAAAATTTAATTATATAAATCATGAAAGTACTGTTCGTGTGGACGATACATTTCTTGCGGTTGGATTGTGCTATCGATGCTTTTGTTGGATACGTTTCAATTTTGCTTTCATGGTAGTCGGTGCCACTATATAAGAGGATGCGGTTCCATTCCGCCTTAGCAGCCGCAATGAATGTTTTGTCAACCGCGCGCTCTGTTCTGCTCTGTGCCGCAGGAGTGCTGGTGGTGAACGTGACGTGGCGAGGCAAGACGTACGTGGGGACGCTGCTGGACTGCACCCGCCACGACTGGGCGCCCCCGAGGTGCGTTCTGGCCTCCTGAGAGGGGCTTAAACTGTGTCGCAATGAATGAGGAAAATAATTACACGATATCACGTGTAATGCGTTTGGGAAACAAAAATAATTTCGTTACTGGCGTCGGGGTATCGAGTTTCAGTTCATTTGTTTGGAGGGATGTTTTAATAGCATTATTCAAATGTCTGCAACATCACTGCCGATCGGGCGATGGAAAACGCGAGAGCAGTTGCGAATGTTTAACTATGCAGTCTTGCAAAAAGGGACTCCAAAGTTCTTGGCACAAATCATTGAAAGAAATATTCGCCTGTGGGATTTAGACTCTTGCTTCCGTTCGAACCAACTCGAAACATTTTTTCCGCTGGGTTGTTTTATCCCAAAAGGTGGTTTGGAAGGATTCGACAGCTTTTGAGGTGATGACGATCCCTGCTTACGCATTTTTACTTTCCCGAATATGTACGTATGTACAGAGTAATATACAAGCAATATGTTCAATATTTTAAAAAAATAACAAAAATATGATTTTCTCAAAAATTGGCTCCAATTTTTCCTTCCTTTCCAAGTTTCGGTAGGGATAGTGCTAATTGCACTTTATAAGATGACATGAATGCCAAATTGCTCTATTCTTTTGTTTCTTCAAAACTTACAAATATGTAATCTTTTTGACTTGTCCCCCCCCTTTGTTTATATTTACATTAGCGGCTATTTGTTCACATTATATTTACGAGTACATGTGTTTTAAATGTCATAAAGTTTCTCCATAACTCAACTGTTTTCTATGAAAACAGTCTGTTGCATTTGTTAGTTAAAGTGCGTCAAAAGACGTTTAATGAAGTTTTTCGAAAAGTGAAAATCGTTGTGTGAAAAAGAGTTTGGAGTTTACATTAGCGCTTAAACGCCATTTTCTTAAAAATGTCACCACTTTTTTCCAAAGAAAATTGTCATTTATGAGGTTTTAATTTTTCTTTATTATTCCTAAAATAGTTATTCCGTTCTACTATTAGGAAACAGAAAAATTAAGACAGTGTCGAAAAATGTATTTTGGGCGGCGATAGATGGCAGCTGGCAAGGGTATGTGGAAAATCCGAATAGCTAGCCGAGACCGAAGGAAATAGAAAACTAATACAGGAAAGTCTGTGCCATTCTGTTGCACCATTAGTTTGTTTTGTATTCGAGAATAAAACATACTTTGCCCACAAATCATGA
The DNA here is from genome assembly GCA_017312745.1 of Gryllus bimaculatus. NCBI lineage: Eukaryota > Metazoa > Arthropoda > Insecta > Orthoptera > Gryllidae > Gryllus > Gryllus bimaculatus. Next base: position 712,934 of record BOPP01000094.1, read on the forward strand.
ACGGGCAATGGTTCATTAATTCGATACTCCCACATAAACAGTCGTCCTGCTATATAAAAGTTGGCATTGGACAGTGCAACACTTCAAATTCAAGTGACTTCAATGTGATGTGTATTGAAAATCAGCATTGACTTCGCTGCTCTAAATCGATGGTCGCGATATGTCGAGTATAAACAAAGAAACGAGAGATCATTTTCTTGGAAATGTTTCATGAACAAACCACTTTTGTTAGGATCAGTTTATCTTGGAATATCCAAATATTGATAGTTTATTTATTTCTCACTCGTACGAAGACGATAAAGTTCCATCTCCTGATACCATGTAGTATGCGGTTTTTCCTTGTCTTCCTTAGATTATTGTATCATTTCCTTGCCTCCTAACAAGTTGGTTTTTTATCTGGGCAAAATTACGCGGTATTATTAGGAAGACATTCGTGCGAAATCGATAAATACAGCAGCCTTCGGTGTGCCTAAAGATGCCTGTATTTCGCTGTAAGTTTTAATCACGTTGCTTACAGCATCGTTGTTGTTTGGAACAGCAATTTTTGGGTGACCTTCATGTAATCCATCGCTAGTGGAAAATCGTAAATATCTATCGAAAACTTTGACCGGTTATTACCATTCACACAGCTATTGTAAAGGGCGGCCTTCTGAAAGCCCCGGAACCGTTCACGAGCGGTGGCTGCGCGGTGTGGTTGGTCGGCTGACGAGCCCCTTGGATGTTCCACAGGTTCTGCGACTCCCCGACCAGCGACTTGGACGCGCGTCTGCCCAAGGGGCGCGGCAAGCGCGGGCGCGCCGCGGCCAGCGCCTCGCCCGGCGGCGACCTCAGCAACTTCACGGAGACGCGCTCGTCCGTCCACAGCAAACTGAGGAACGGCGGCGCCAAGGGGCGGCGCGGCGGCGGCGGCGGCGGCAGCGGCAGC
>BOPP01000094.1:714141-730886 GCA_017312745.1 Gryllus bimaculatus
CGGGGGCGGGCGCTGGCGCTGGCGCTGGCGCGGGAGCCGGAGCGGGGCGGAAAGGGGGCGCGGGTCGCGGGGCAGGGCCGGGGGCGGGCGCGGGGGCGGCGCCGCGGCGACGGCTCAGCTCTCTCGGCGACTTGGCGCGGGCCGCGGGCTGGGGGCCTCCACTTGCTCTCGTCGTCTCTCGACTGTGGCGGCGTCTTTGGTGTTCGTCTCTGCGCGGCGTGCGCGGTTGCGACTGATGGTACTGAGGCCGTTGATATGGCTTGTAACTTCTTGGAACAGTGGGCTCGGGGCTCGAGCAGCACGGGCGACGCCGGGGGCTGGCCGCGCGTTCGTGCCGGTGGCGCAGCCGGCGCCCGCGCCCGCGCAGGTGCCGCCGGCAGCGCCCGCAGCCCCACCCCTGGCGCCCGCGCAGCTGCCGCAGCCTGCGGTGGTAGCGGTGCAGGCGAAGAAGGAGGAGGGCCTCGGCATCGCAGTGGTGCAGACTTTAGTGCCGGAGCAACCGAGCCAACCCAGTACCCCAAAGAGCGGAGTTGTTTCGCCCGCCACGCCTTTGAGTTCAGCTGTGCCTACGACGCCCACGTCGCAGACGCCGGCCGCGCCCCCTCCCGAACTGGTACCTGCCGGGGCGACGCCGCTCGCCCCTCTGCCTAGCCCTGACGCGAAGACCGTTGTGAAGCCGGGCGTGCTGCGATTTGGACCTCCTCCCGCCGACGAGTACCCGCTTTTCTGCGCGAGCAAACAGCCTCCTGCCCTCGGAGCGAGTAGTGCCCCGGTGTCGACGATTAGGGCCGTGAGCACTGCGAGCAGCCCCGGGCAGCCCTCGGGGCCGCAGCCCAGTCAAGCTCCTTCCCAACCTTCGGCGACGCAAATTCCTTCTGTGCCACCGCAGAACGTTCAGCCTCAAATGTTAGGGCCTCAGCCTCTGGCTCAGATACCTCCTGTGAACAAACCTCAGTTCAAGGTGAAATCCACTGCCTCTCTTATGCCGGACGACAAGAAAGATCGGAATAAAATTCAGGGGCATAAGAAGAAAAGTCGTAAGTCTCCAGCTGGAAGTCCTCATCCGCAGCCAGAACAGCCGTCCTTTGGAATGGATGCTTCTGGTAGAGATGATGTACAAAGTCCTGCTTATTCAGACATATCTGATGATGCTGCCCCTGTACTTGAATCTGAAGTTGGAGATGGTAAGAATAAAGGACAGACCGGAGAAAAGAAGGCAGAGGTGGGACAAGGTCCTTCACCGCACTCTATGCCCCACTATGGCATGTACCCCTTCTACGGTCAACCTCCGTATTTAGTTCCTTCTGTGCAACAGGATGGAAAGACAAAGGAAGCCCCAGTGGATAAATTAACTGACAATAAACCTGGGGAGAAGGACAAGAAAGATGGACCAACACCTGGAGAGTATCCACAAAAATTGTTGCAACAGCATTACTATCCTTACGGGTATGTCCCAGGCTATCCATACAACTTGGAACCCAGTTATCCAATGACTATGATGCCTGCTGATGACAAAGCTAAAGAAACAGTAGGAAAGGAAGATAAGAGTCCAAGTCCTGCTGAAAATGTGAAATCAGTACCTCTTGCTCCAAGTCCTATCCAGGTGCCCAACCCTAATAAGGTTAAGACTGAGCCTGGTGTAGGACTGAAAGAAAAACACCAAAATGAAAACCATCAAATATTGAAAGAAAGTATAGAGTTAAAGAATCAGATGAACCCGTATACTTATCAGAGGCCACCGCCTTCTCAACAACCTCCTCAAGCAACACCTCAGCAAGCTCAAGCATCTCCTCAACAGCCTCCACAAACTCAGACCCCACAGCAACAACAGCAACAGCAACAACAGCAGCAGCAACAGCAGCAGGAAGAACTGCGGAGGTACTACCTCTATCCAGACCAGCAAAGGAGGAAGGAAACCTCCAGTTCTGCAGACACAGTATCGAAACATACAAGTTCTACCAAGTCACTTGCCAGCCCTAGCCACAAACACAAAGAAAAACAGCCTGAAGAGAAAAAGGATGATAAAGTTAAGCAAGAAGGGGTGAAACCTACAATGGAAACCCAAGGACCGCCTCCTCCCCCCACATCATCTTATGCCTACATTCATCATGCAGGATACATGCAAGCTCCTCATTATGGAGCCTTGCCTTTTGACCCTGCTCACCCAATGTACCGTAGCATGTTGGTGCCAGGTCCATACGGTGCCAATCCGTACCTTCACCCCCAGTTGCCTAGGTATCCCCATGCCCCAGAGGACCTCTCAAGGCCACCTTCTGGACCCCCAAAGGCGTTGGATCTCTTGCAGCACCATGCCAGCCAGTACTACTCCTCCCATAAAATCCATGAGCTCCAGGAACGAGCCTTGAAGTCTCCCACACCGAAACCCGTGGCGACGAGTGCCTCTCCTTCAGGAGCACCACCCGGTGGCCCTCCGGTGGGCACACCCACAGGTACCGCTGGTCAGGGACCTCAGGGTCAGAGCCCTGCAACAGTTGGTGCCTCCACAGGTGCACAGTCTGCAGCAGTGGGCAAGCCCTCGGCTGCTGGTGACAGCAAGGAAGCCCGTTCTCCTCCTCCCCAACGTCATGTGCACACACATCATCACACGCATGTGGGCTTGGGGTACCCGATCCTGGCAGGCCAGTACCCGGCACCTTACGGAGGTAAGCCAATGGTGCGGCCCTGACAGTAGTGAGCGTAGGCTTGCTTCCCATGCAGACGGCCTGCTGGCCAAGCTTCAGGTTGACTGCAAAACACTTTGAACAAAGAGTGTCATTTGCGTGTTCTGAAGCCTGCTGTCAGCAGGTGGTCAGCATAGCTTGCCTTGAGGTCATGAGTAGCTAGTCGTTGCCATTATAGTGGCATATGAGATGTGAGGTACACCATATTGGTGATGCTTGGATACTTACTAACATACCTTCATTCCAGAGTCGCAAGTCATATTTTGTTACCAAAAGTATCATTGTTATATTGCTATATGTAGTGTTCTTGCAGTCGGTATGTAGAAAAGTCTGTGATATCTCCTGTGGCATTATCCAGTGGCAGAAGGCACCAATATTTAACTGGGTTTCCTAGGTTTAAGTTCTAACATGTGTGTGTGTGTGTGTTGTGAATGTAGCACCAGTAATAGTGCAAAGAGACATTCCTGAGACTGAACATTGCAAAAGAAGATTGCAATATGAATATTATTTGTTGATCAACTCTTAGGTTCTGCTTATGAAGGTTGAATTTGTGGCACCAGTATTTTAGTCTTCCATTAGTCTTAACAAGAGGTTTTTGTTGTTGGAACATTCACTGCCATATTACTAGCATTTCTGCAGCTATGTTATGTGTATAAATTTTGCTTTATATGAATTGTGTGTCAAGATACATTTGTTCATTAACTTAAACGTAATGAAAGTCGTGTGTGCAAGAAATCACCGCTGAAGATTTTTTTTTTTTTATTGTAATGGAGGAGTGCCTACTGAATTACTCGCAAGACTGTCCCACTCGGTACCTTGGCGCATGGATCATTTGTTGGTTGGATGGTTGTGAAAACTACCGTTAAAATTCATTTTTTTCAATGAATTGAAAAGGGGGTGAATTTCTGAAGAAGTAGGAATGTTCACGCATCTATTTAAAATGCAAGTTATTATTGCGTGCATGCAAAAAGAGCAAGCAATCCACGTAGGTCTCATTAGAACCCAGTGGTCGTGCTGCTGCCTAAGGTTGCTTGTCAACAACTGGAGTTACCTAGATGAAATTAAGAGGTCAGCAGCCACAAATGCCAGCACAGAGCTGCCCAAGGCAAGGCACACCCTGCAGTCTGCGTTGCTTGCAACTCCCTTAGGGAGCAGTTTGGTGGAATGCAGTCACAAGGTGGCGAAGGCATGTGTGCCTTGCCTGAGCGCTACCTGTGTCGAGCTAAGAGAATGTGCGAGCGAGCAGCCGCGCGGGGCAGTGCTAATGTGGCTGTTTCTTGGTTGCAGCGGCTGTGCTCGCGAGCCAACAGGCCGCCGCTGTTGCCGCGACGGTCATCAATCCGTACCCACCAAAGTGAAGTGCGCCTCGTGTATACGTGTGTGATGCGACAGAACTGAGGATAGCAGCGAGTGTATAGCACGAGTTGCCCCATGCACTGGCAAAGAATTGAAAGTCTCATTACACCCCTTTCAAACTTGAAGTTAGAGGGGGTAACAACAAGAAGATGCCTATGATGAGAAAACTGTGCGGAGGACTTGTTGCATGTTGGTGCAGAAGCCTGTTTATGTCAAGGCAAAAAACCATTCCAATGCATCCAGCACAAGGACAATTATCGAGGCCCAACCTGCGAACTGAAGAATCTGTTGGAGCTTTCACAGACTGGGTGAATGTTGCAATCGATTGTATAATCGTATTAAATCCTATTAATTTCTGTGTATATAGTGTAAAGAAATGACATAACTGTCTTTGGGAAAGTCATAGTTTGTGTAGAAGCAACAAGGGAAAATTTAAAACTCCATGTGTATTTTTAATGTTTTTTCAATTACTAGAAAAAGTGAGAGAATGTTTTATTATTTTATTATTACGTAGAAATAGCATTATTTCTCTTTTTGCGAGGTACATTTCATTTGGTTGATATGGAATTTTGCCATTCCAGTTTTAGTGGAATGTGATGTACAGTACACAGAAGTATATTATAGGATTCTATAGCTGTACCTTATATTTGCTTAGAAGAATAAGATGAATAATGCAGGATGTATTTGTTTTCACTCTTTGGCCAGCCTTGTAAGTGGTCGTGACAAATAGCTTATTTCTTTTTTGATAAAGGACAAGTGGCCTTTAGTGGGTAAGTCTTGTCAGGAGTTATTTTTATTGCATATTTGTAATTAAATATTCAAAAGTTGGAAGTTGCTTCAATTCAGTGAAGGGCATATCTTTTCTTCAGTACTTTCTGTCCTGTTACCTGGAACAAGTTTATTTACAGATGACGATTGCAGTACAGATGGCTGGTTTATAATGAGGTCATGCTATATAATTCAGAACAGGATTGTTACTGAAAGGTAACTTGTCCTAGTCTAACAATATTTGTCGCTAAACCTACAGCTCCAAAATGGTTCTTAATTTGAAATCAAATTGTTTTACACACATACTAATATTTTTACGGAAGGAAAGGGTATTTATTTTAACTTGTATTATTTCCCCTTTTATGGGTGTAGTGGGGTTCAATGATAATCTCCCAGAAATTGAAGCATCTCTCTTCGTGAAAATACAGATTTGTTGATTTTTTTTTCCTATGCATCTGAGAAATCTAAAAATATGTGTTGAGACTACACATTGAATAAACAGTAGGTGACATTTATACCCTCACCTAATGCCATCTCAACTTCTTCTGATTAAGCCCTTTGATGGGAATGAACAAGGGAGCACAAAAAGAGAATGAAAAAAGTAGTAATTCTTTCTCCCACTTTTGTTATATAAGAAATTGTTGTATAAAGTTATATAAAAAATACCTTGAGAGGTACTTTCATTTAACTGGGGAAAGAGCATACATTTTTACTATTATGCAAAATAAATTTAGCAATGTTTTTCTATGAATGTCTTACATCCTCTGAGCATTACTTGAATGGTTAATGAAAGGGAATAATTCCTGTAGAAAACTTTTCTTTAATGACAAAAAACTTGCATTTTTGCATGTTTAGCAAATAACAATACCCATAAGTGATTAGTCACTTTGCTAGTCTTAAAATGGAATGTAGTTTTGTAATCAGGTGGAATGCGAGGGAAGTAATCAATTTTAATTTATGGATGTGTAAAATAATGCAATTAGAACTTGTTCATAATATCTTAATCGTTGGCAGAAAACGGCAACTTTTCATTATTTTTAATATTTTGACAGCACGGGACAAAATATTACTACAATTGTTCTGGCAATCTTCAGAGATAAAGTTAAGTACATTATTTATTGGAAAGAACTGAAAGGAAAGTTTTGCTAATAAGGTGTTTAGTAAAATCTACAAGTAATTTAGAGCAAAGAGTGGGTTCACTTCCAAAGTATGTTGTAAGTGGGGGTGATCAAGCTTTCAAACTTCATGTAGAAAATGAGATTATGCAAATATGTTGATGTGATAAGAGGATTTATGCCAGGATCTAAAACACCAATAATTGGTTATTCACACAATGAATGTTCGAGTGTTATGTTTGAGCTTTCTCATGAGAATGAATTGGAATACTGAGGAAATTATATATATCCACGAGTATGAAATTGTAAATTTGATCAGTGCCTCTTTTACAACAAATTAGGATCTGGTATATAATTTATTATTGGGCCTCTCGTGTCATTTAATTTCATGAAAATTTCAAAATTTTGGAGAATTTGTAGTATTGTAGTTCTCTAGTGATTTGGGCTATTGTATTTGCATTATTGATTATATACTTACATTTGTGTTTGCACGCACACTACTTTAATTTATGAATTTTGATGAACGCAAATTCTCAAAAATGGTAAGTTACAAATGCAAAGTATTTAACAAAACCTACCTCTTAAATGTTTCTGTATTGACAGATTACTTGCAGTTGTATGCAGAGCTTAAAATGATATGACAGGATTAGGAAGATATGAAAGATCCCAAAGAAATGCAAAATAGGGAGACATTACAAATACTATTATTGCTAGTCTGCTTTTGTTCTAGCAGGTAGAAATTTAGTCCAAAGTTTTCCTTTTGCAACAGGAAGTAAAAAAAAAAAAATAATTGCTGGAAATCACCCTGTGCAAGTTTAACAAAAAATTGAATTTTGTTTTATTTATCAGCTCTTGGTTTAGGGCTTGGTGGAAAACATCTTTGAAGCTCCCTTTACAAATTCACAACTCTCTTATCAGTCATAGTGGAAGCCATAAGCAGGCATCATTGTGCAGAAAAGTTGGCTGGTGACATTCAATTGTCAAAGGCACATTTTATAATATTCAATTATCTGTGGAATACTTCAGGTACGCAGCTCTGACCCTTGTCATATCTTTTTAAGGTTACTTTTTTCATTTACCAGTAATTTTTGCTGTAGTTAAGCATAAAAACACCATATCATAGTCAATAAAATAGGAAGGAATAAATTTTTGGGCAAAAGGGAGTGTATTAGCATGTGGCGAATTGAAGTTAAATGACAACGGGAACAATGAGCTGCCCCTCTTCATGCAATAATTCACCCATACAAAAATAATGTTTATTCTTTGCTAGGCATACATTTGCAGTAGCCATAAGCATTCTCTTTAAGTACAGACTTGAAAATTACAAAATTCTAAAATCATAGTAGAAAGTTATTTTACATAAAGAATAATGGGAAATCTCTAGTACTCCAGATTGAAGGTCAATGTTTTTGGACAGAACATAATAAAGATTGAAAATAAAGAGAGTTTGAAGTTATGGCATTGCTGTTAATTCATAAAGATATCAATGAGTATAGGTAGGAGGAATGGGACAAAGGGTGGTAATTAATCTTGGATCAGCACTGGTACATTTCATGACAGGTGCTTTCAACAGAATCCATTGTTTTATTCATCCACATAACCACATGTATGTGTACATATAGATACAAGTACTGCTCTTTTATCACATGCACAGCAGTGATAGAAGATCAGCACATGTACTGAACATCTATTAGATAAACAGCACAAGACCGGGAATTAGAATATGCAACAAGTATATAACTGAACACAAGTTAGTCTACTCATGCTATCGTAATTGAAAAATCAGACAGAGCTTGTGTGACTAACAGATGGGCAGATGGCAACTATACAGACTTCTTGCTCAGGTAAGTCTCAGGGAAGACTACTGATGAACAATATAACAATTTGAACACATCTGCCTTGATAAACCAAGAGGAGAAAGTTTCTGCATATATACATATGCATGTAATTTAGTTAGTACAATGTCATTTTGTGGCAGTCACACTAGCATTAAAACCAAAACATGTTAACAGTCTGTGGAGCCAGCCATACATTTTTGGGGGGCAATAAATGTCAGAAAACACACAACATAACTATTCAAGTCCAACAGAATCACTGGCAGGAGCATTCTTCCACAGAACCAAGCTTCAACAGTTGCCCAGTTTGGATGCAGAATGACCTTGCAGTCACTAAGCACTGATTGAAAACAAGAAAACTCAAGCTTGGGGGTTTCCATGTTAAAACCAATTTGTTAGATACCAGCACAATGGCCCAACCCTCGCTCCACCAAGAGTATAAGAAACAATGTCCAACGTTCACAGTTAATCAGATGGTGCATTTCTTGGCATCCACACGTAACTGGTCACTACATGAAGTCATCAAAATCATCATATTCATTGTAATAGTCATTGACCAAAGTCTGCAAAAAGAAAAATGTGTAGGTGAGAACAAGAGCATTTGCATTATTACCAGGTCTATTTTATTACACTGAAATACTTACAGCAGAGGTCACATTTTCTCCTTCCACTCGCAACTTAACTTTTCCTTTGCCTTTATTCTTCTTTGCTTTGTCACCTTTTTCTAATTTACTTTTTTCTAGGAACATATTTTCAACTGTTGTTTTAAGTTTCTTTAAATCATTAGATGTCACTAGAAATAAGCACAAGATATTTAAGCTATATAGAATTAATAGAAGCATTTACACCAAAAAGAGATAGAGAAAAATAATGTTTAAATTTAAACTAAAACCTTGTACAGAACAGGCCGAGCATTATGGTGACCAAATGAACAAACAGACTTAGCCCAACTTCGATCACTACCTTATACTATTACTATTTTCAAGTCCCTTTTTGAACTCTCTCGTTTCATCTGGATTGAATATAAATTAGTAAGACAATTCTGCATATGCATGAAGATATTTTTTTAAAAAATCGCATAGTATTAGTAATTAAGACTATTATTAAAGGAAGACTAATTCATTGTGTGAGTCTCAAATTTTTTTTTTAATTTCAATTTTAAAAAAGTAATTTTTATGATTCGTCAACAATATAGTACAGTTGTATGTTTCTTGACTGACTACAAAAAAAGGCTAAACACTATGCATTAAACGTTGGAGCTTTTCCAAATCTGAGTCAAAAATTTGACCAAAGTTTTTTTTAGTTACTGTGAAATGATTACTTCTACAAAAACATTCAAATGGTAATTGGTTGGCTCAATTTACTCTACGATGGTGAAAGAAACAGTCCAGAGAACAGATTCCGTAGAATAAAATCACTATAATGAAATCTTTTGGTTTGGATTTCACATAGTTTTTATTTAGTGTTGTCTTTCATTTTCTCTCTTCTTGACAAATAAATAAACTCTACTACAGAGTAAATGTGGCAATACTTACGGCTCACACATATATTCCGAATAAGTTCCTCTGCAAATAAGGGGAAATGTGTTGACTTGTTATAAAGGTTAATCTTTTTGGAAAGAGCTTTCTGGAGTTCTTCAAATTCTTCCTCTGTTGTGGGATTCATTCCATCAATTCCAGTTCCACTACTTTCTGCGGTACCTATAAAACAATGTTTACTTATAAATCTCCTTCGTAAATAAAGGTAAATTTTGCTCCTAAAAGTTATCAATTTACATTCTCAGATATTTAGTAATTTTGAAGGCCAAAAATACTCAGTATGATCAAATACTATTATCACACAATGAACAATTGTTAAGGGGGAAAAATTCATATAGAAAGAGATGTTAAACGGCTTGCTTGTAGCTATTTTGCTCCAGCTTCATTTCCACACTATCAAATTGGAGCAAGCTATATTTCATTAGCAAAGAATACAACACATTACATATGAATCAAAGACTCAAAAGCCCAAAGGATCAAATACCGTGATATTTTACTGTATAATCAAATGAGTAAAGCTAGAAATATATATTAGTATTTTGTTAACTGAAATGCTGCTAGCCAGTTGTTATTCCAAACTTTAGACATTTACACAGATTTAAGTAATTTACGTTACCAGGGTTTCATAATCGGACATTTCATTCCAGTTTTGTCTTGTTGCTCCCTTTACTCAACATAAAATAGAATTACAGTTGACCTAACATTCAATTTAAAAAATTCATATATACTTTCAATAGGCAATAGGCCAATAAGCATTTTCTTCCTCATTCATTACATAACGTGCAAAATTCGATCCAGCATCTCTTGTAGCAAATACACTACAGCAACAAAAACATTACATTATTAAAATACTGCTTACACTGGAGGTTATTTTAAAGGACTATAATTTTTTGAAAATTTCAAAATTGATTCAAACTTTCAGTAACTGTCAAAAACTGAGTAAAATGCTTTGAAATTGAAGTTTTTTTAATGGAAGATTTTGTATTCATGTTATTCTAGTTTTTCACTTCCTGACATCACTTACTAATTTGTGAATAGTTACGGTCTTCCATATTGACAATAAATGTGAATTTAGAATTAATATTCCCTCCATGAAACCAAAAATTTCTGATTCCAATTGTCATTGCGCTTTGGACTTTCAAGTTGTCTCCAACAGTCATGACTAGGGGGCTGATTTTGACTCCAAAAATGACCATTAACATGCTCTTTAAGTGTTTTAAAAATGCCCTTAAAAAAATTAAAAAGTTTATCAAAACCCCTTCAGATCAACCACTAAAGGTGTTGGAGATGTGACTGATGTAATAAAAGCTTCTTCTTTTTGTTCAAGTGAACTTTACTGCAAACAAAAATTTGTAAGCTTTCTTTAAAAGAAAATCTCTGCCTTCAGTTAATGCGAAATCAGCTTAACTGACAATGTCACCGATAGGCCTCACAGGAATCTGAAATTACTTATTTACAATAGATTACAAAGCAATTCTGTGGTAAAATCGATAAAATCAGGGAAAAATGCAAGTAAATTATGTAAATATTATGTATATGGTAAAAAAAAAAAATCATTAAAATCCACCCCTAGTCATGAATATATTGGAGCACAGCACATTATTTCAATCATTTAGACTACATTAAAGGAGGTTCTGTGGCATGATTTTGGAACATAAATTTGTACAAAACATTAAGAATTGCCCCATGACGTGAAAAAAGACAAAAATTCAAAAACATTACCGGTTCCTTCCTACGATTACAAGTATGAATATAAATATTTTTTTCTTAATTAAATGTGTTCAACAAAAACAGATCTTTAAATAATGTCATGTGCAATGTTTTGAAAATACAAGTTTTATTTATTTATTTTTTGGGGAATTTTATGTCAAACATTACCAATTTTTATTTTCTTTCAACCAATTTTTCTTAAAATATGGCACAATATTTTTTAATGATTTTACTCCTTTGATAGCCTAAAGGATACTTAAGAGAATGGTCCAAGGTTCACATTCATATAAATGCCCAACTTTTCAAAAATTAAAAAAAATTCTGCTACTATCTCTAACCATTTAAAACTAACAAAGAAAAAATTTGGAGTTGTTTTTGACAAAAAGTCTTTTGAGTATTTCCTAAAAAGTGCTATTTGGGGCTCTTTTTACGGAAAACTTTTGAATTTGAAGAAACTTCATAACAAATCATTTGCTCTCACAAATGCAAGAATGTGTAGGAAAACATTTTTTTCCCTATGTATTTTACCCTATTCTTACAAGAAATTTGTTTGAAATTTCTTAATTCTACTGACAATCATTAAGCAGCATCAAATTATTCAGCATTTATTGTAGCACAGTGTCTGATGTCATAAAATGTGGATTAAAAAATAGCCCAGAGTAAGAAATACCTTTCAGTACACTTGACCATTAGCTAGTCAGCAATATCATTTAAGTGATTCTTTAGGCTATTAACATTTACACATTCTTTTGTTTTAGATAATTTGATGGTACTTATTTCTAGAAACACTTAACCCGCCATTACTTGCACATATTTATTCTAACTTGATTACTCGCATGTTAGATTTTATCTAACAACTGTTTATGATGTATTTATTGTTTTGTTATGAATCAAATTTGTGTATTAATATTCTGAGATATCTGTAATTGAGTGCTATAACTTTTATAGATTTAATAATGCATAAAAATTACATGCATGCTCATAATTTTTGTTTATAATATGCACTGGAATCAAAATTAGTCAGGAAGTGAAGGCAAATCATAGAATACAATTAATGCAATAAACGATATAATTTCACCTCATTGAAAAATATAGGGAAATTTATGAACTAAAATAAGCTTCCTCAGAACTACATTCACTGTAAACAAAAAGTCTCTTAGGAGGGATTTGGAACAAATATTATGACAATGTTGTGTGAACCTGGTTTGCATCTTCAGACCAAAAGCACGTCTTTCCTCTCTTAGTTACTCCCCAACAACTTTTTTACTCTAAAGAGAAACCGGAACTAAGTAATAGAAATTACAGTGAAGGGATGGCAGACAAATGATATTCTTGCTAAGCCTATGGACCGTTCACCTATCTCTAATATTTAAGATATAAAAACCACAATCAAGTTGTTTTCTGATCTTAACACGAGTATTTAAAACACAAAAGAGAATGAATAAGTATCAGATGAGCGGATGTGATAAACATATTGAAATAATAAAGTGGTTGCTCACGTGTGAGAAAATATCTAACAGAACTTGCCACATTAATCAGCATGTCATATTGCTTCCCTTCGCAGAACTGACAAGAACGATGAATGGATGCAGAGTTGAAGCAGGAAAGCATTGCTCGAGCATTATCTCTGTCTGTTAAAAGATGTCAATACTATTTAAATAAAACGAGAATTGTTAGATTTTTCTAACAGTACAAGTTACGGCGGGTTAATGCAAATACCATCTTGTGGCAACAAATACTTCCATCTCCAATCACAGGTAATTGTATCTACATGTCAAAGAATTTTTGCTCTGCAGGACGCCTTGTGGAGGCACAGTGTTGCTACAGTGGCACACTGAGCTGGCTTCGAGCTACTGCTGTCATGAACACATCAACTTTTCTTCACCTGCAGTGGAAGGTAATGATACCGTACTTCGAACCATGTTGAAGGGTTAAACAAAACAAGTTTCATCCAATTTCAACCTTCTAAATGTCTAATGTTTCGTTATTCTTCTGAGTAACTGACACCTCGATGTACAATTTTCTTTTATTGTTTATCCATTGTCATAATAATAATAATAATAATAAGTGTCTGCTTATATTTGAGGTAAATCCAAGTGAATTATTTCTGAGAGAAAGCCTCGTTTTGAGAAAAAGGATATAAAAAGGAATGACAGGTAACATTTAATGAAAGAGAATACGACAGAAGCATCCTTTTCATAAAATCTCTGGCTAAATGATTAGATTTTTTAACAATTAATGACTTTCTAGTAACAGTCCTTTCATATACTAATTGTATAAATCATCAATTTTAATAATATTATTTCTGCATCTAGAGACGCTACTGATCCTAGTTGTTGGGCAACGCTTTACAATACATTTACGCATCTACATGCGTGAGAAAATTGATCTTTCTTTAGGGTAGTTTATAAATACTGTACACCCCTGATGCATTCACATCTACATTAATCACAATATGAAATTCAAACAAGTTATTTCTAATAAACTTACCAAATGTTTCCATGGCAACACGCAAATCTGCTTCCTCTTGTAACTGCTGTTGACGGAGTTTTTCAGCCTGGAGTTCTGCTGGTGTCATCTGCTCTCTTAATTTTGCTTTCCTTTCTAATTCTTCTTGCAATTTGCGCTGTTGTAAACACACACACATACACAAAAATTGAAGTACTTTATTTGCATCAAACCCATAATATATACAAAAAAAGCAAACCTACAGGGCAGATTGCAGCACTTCCATCCAGACAAATTTTAATTATTTTTCATCTTAGGTAATTTACATTATTGTTTGCATTGTTGGAAGTCATCTGCTTCCAGCAAACAGTTGACTCCAAAATGGCCAAGCTGTTGAGAACCACTGAGAACTACTATCTATGAGTTGAGACTATCAAAAGAACTTGCACCAAACATTTGGTGAACTAAATAATTTAGCACCAGTGATCAACTGTAAAATACATAGTTCCTAAGTACAATGGATTCAAGGTGTCTGGGATAGGATCCGCTAATCCATCAAGGAACAGTTATTAAGACACGTGTGACATTGACTGGAAGATTAGAAAAGGGCTTAGGCATTGATCCCCAAATAGAATCTGGTTGAGAAAGAACAAATACAAAGCTCAAGAAAGAAATTTGTGTTTGGGTCATGACGGAGGTGCTAGAACTGAGTAGAAATTGTGCCTTCAGGGATGTGATTTGTGTTTCAGCAGATTGATGCCTCACTGGCACACAGGAGTTATTTAACATAAAACTGTTTTTCCAAAAATGCTGACTTGTTTGCACCTTCCAAAGATGGTAACTTGCACCTTTTCTGTAATTGTTTGAAAGAATTACTAATAAGTTCAAAACCCCTTGCTTTCACCCACTGCTACTGAATCAACATTAGTTTCTTTGGCAGCACTGCAGAGCATTCAAGCGCTTCTGATCAAAGATGGGGAGATTTATTCTGGACGAGGGGATTCTTACAGAATAATTTCACTTGAAAAGAGGTCACGTCAGTGGTATGCAAGAGGATTTTGTTATTTTAGTTTTGGTAAATCAATTATAATAAAATAATTATAAAAAAATGTGATAACTGTCTGGATTTAAGTGCTGCACTATATAATAGACAAACAAAATACACTTGCAATATACGATTACTTTGGGACCAATACACAGATCTATAGCACGATACAATATTAAATGTTATACACCTTTAAAACTGACTGACAAATCGCTTTTTTTCAAACAGATGTTACACATTTTATTGCTTGGGAATACAGTGGTGTACGAAAAACTCGATAGGACAATTCCAACTCTACTTTCCATATTCTGCATACCTCTTTTTCCTCAATCTTTTCTGCTCTAATTTTTTTTGGTTTCTTCAACTGAGTTGCTTTTGGAGGCTCCTGTTTTTCAACATCTTTTTTTTCCTCCTCCTCTTCCTCATCCTCCCAGCTTTCCTGGAATGAAACAAATATAGACTCAGTCACAACTTTCTATTTATACAATATCTTGTAGAAATGACAACACAGAGATTAGATGAACTTCTTGATAAAGATTAAAAAAGAAAAAAAATCAAGACTACAAAATTCATGATAACTACGCAAATAAATAATTATATTCTCAATTCAAGAGTGGCACTCATCACAATTAAGCAACATGATACAGAGGTCATGCAAGTATCAATGATATGTACCAAGTAGTTAAATTATTATAACCTCAACCATGCCCAACCAACAAGTGCCCATATGGTTCAAATGAGGTTATATAGCATGCTCCATAAATTTACACAACCACCACTCAAGGAATCTTGTAAATCAGGATGAAAATTTTGATTATTAACTTCTAACTAGCTATTTAACATATACAATCCCAATTTTATCAAACAAGACCCAAAATATGGTATGAACCATGACAGCTGTTAAACCATTATTAGTTTTCTTATAGATACATCTTTACTTTTCCTAGTACTGTACAGCATTGCCAAATAAATTTCTAAAGCAGCTCTTTCTACGACATGATTCACTACGTATTTATTACAAATAGTAAGAAGTTTGATTAAACCATGCTGCCACGAACCTTCACTTCTTCTTCTTCATCCTCGCCTTCCCATTTATTCGCACCTACAGCTGCTGGAGTGGGTAACTCCTTGCCCTCTGCGTCTATAGAACATAAACACACATATAAAACCACTATATTAAAAATATTAATTCTAAATTAAATTATTGAATACCAACCCCACTCTTCATCCATGTTAGGATTTTCACGTGAACAAAAATGCTGCCTCGCCTCACACGTCGGGAACCTAACACCAGAGGGCTACAGTGTCGCGCGCGATGCAACTGATACAACACGAAGAAAAAATACTATTTATGTATATCCTCATACAACTATCATTCGTGTCAATCCGCAATAATGTAATGTACAGTATCAATCGAACACCAACTTCTTCCAACAGAAACACGATTCATCAGTCCGCAAGCCATCGCCCACTTTCATGCGAAATGACTCAGTCAATAAAGGAACACAAGACCAAAGAATATGTATAACCTTGCATATTTGTTTTCTAGTTCTTACTAAAGGAATAATTTGCTATAGAAAACGTAAATAATGCATAGAAATATTATTGAAATGTTTTGAGCGTGTTTATTTTCTAGTTGTAAGAGAGAACTTTCAATATTGTATTAATTTCCTTCAGCATAATTGATTTTGTGTGAAATGGACCATGAATGGACGAGGGATTGATGACGATTGTAACACATAACTACATACTTACCCTCAAAACAAATCGTAACTTAATTTTTCTGTCGCTCAAACAATGCAATGTTGGAAGAAAATATTCAATTTTTTATGTTGGCGCAACTGTAAGTCCTTACATTAACTATACCGCCCAATTCAAGTTTTGAGACTAGGAGGAAAAAAGGTATTTTGAATGAATGCAACTAAAACATCGTGGAAAGAAGGATAAAGGACTGCGGATAAAGGAATGCGGATAATTTATCGTTTGGAAAATATTGATATTCCAAAAACCTCACTCAGATGCAATGACATAAAAATACCGATTTCTTAATTCTGACATTTCTACGCCCCAAGTTCGATACGTTAGCATTCGAATATTGAGGTACGTGTATCATAACAGCGTCATAGGATGTGTCATGCGCGAATGGCGAATCTTCAAGGAATGTTAAGCGCCGCTCCTACGCGTCGGGGCGAAGTCGGACGGGGCGCGACCTACGGCGGCTGCGGGCGGCAGCGGGCGGCTGGCGCAAT
>BOPP01000094.1:740276-751636 GCA_017312745.1 Gryllus bimaculatus
TGTTGCTTGCCGTCACAGTAAGTTGCCAAGCGTACAGACGTAACAGACAGACACAGATGGACAAACAGAGACCATTTAAGGAAGCCCGCGCCGCGCCGATGGCCGGCCCTGGCGGGGCGCGGCCCTTCGCTCCGCCACGCGTCGCGCCGCGCCGCGCCGCGTCGCGCCGGTGACGTTGACGGTCAGAGTAGCAACCCTTCGAGCGAAGCGCGCGGCGGGCGCCCTCCCGCCCCTCCCGCGCGCACGATGGGGCGCGCGCCCGGGCGGGCCGCGGCCAAAGTGGCGGCGGAGGAGCCGCGCCGCCCCGCGCCAAGCCGCCCCGCGCGATCGATGCGGCCGGGCCGATAGGCCGTTGCGAGCGGGTCCGCCGGGGGGCGCGGGACCCCGCTCCGCCGGGGCGGCGGAGGTCCCCGGCGCGGCGGAGGGCGCGGGTCGGGCAGGTCAGGGTCGCACGGGGCGCTCGCTCGGGTCCAAGGTCGCGCGTGCCTCGAGACGCCGCTGGGCTGCAGGAGGGCACGTCGCGGGCCAGCGGCGCGCGAGGGCCTGCCCGTGGCGGCCACCGGACCTCCCACACTTGAGCTCTCCGCGAGTGTTGACCCCAGAGCGTTGCTCGCGATCCCCTGCCGGTTGCCATACAGACGCGACCCGTTTCGCGGGAATTGCGCGTGAATAGAGGCACTTGACATTAATTGGTCGCGCCCTGCCGCTGGAGCAGCAAGGAGCAGGGCGCCCGCGCGGGGGAGGGGCGTCCACAACACGGCGGCGGGCGCTCTCTCCCTCGGCTTCGCCGGTGGCTCCTCCGACGCGGGTATCGATCCCGGGCCGCGAGGGGCCGCTCTTTACTACGCACGCGGGCGATGGGCGGCGGGGCCGCGGGCGGGCTCGCGTGCCGCGCGGGGGCGCGCGTCCACGTGCGGGCGGGCGGGCGGGCGCGGGCGGGCGCGAGGGCGGGCGGCGCGGCGGGGCGGGCGCGCGGGCGGAGCGTATTGATCGGCGCGGCCGCGGCGGGCGGCCCATGCGGCATGCGGCGGCTCAGCCGCCGTCGACGCTGAGTTTTAAATCCACCGCCGTTCGGAGGGGGCGGAGAGGGGGTCGTGCACGACTGGTTTCAGGGAACCTTTTAATAAAAAGGAAGGGAATGAAAATACATCAATTAAGTTTTCTAGGGCTATTGGGCTACAATTTTAGTTCTGATTTGTTTTCTCGGAAGATTTTTTTCGCGGTTCTCCCGCAACATGCTCGTTTTCAATTTCACTATTTTTACCATTTTCTTCTCCCTGTTCATCAGTCTTCTTGTCTTCATTGCACCCATCGCGACGAGCGCTGTCGATTGGGTTCAAAGCCATTTCCTTCGGTCGTCAAACCCATAGGATAAATAAGAAAATGCTGGAGTGCGCTGTGCCCTCGAGTAGTTTAACCGATATTTGCTTCTTTTTAAGACTCGTAGACTCGGGTTCGATTCCCGTGGGCTGCCGATTTATGAGGTTGACCCCGCGTCGTGACAGCAGCTGGGGAGCTGTCTAAACGTAATGGCTGCCAACTTCGCCAAAGAAAGCCAATAAGACTCTGTGATGGGAATTCGCTGTACCAACACAGTTTGACCAGTAAAATTACCGTGCAGTCAGTGTGACACTTGGTATGTTAGTAATTATTATTTGTAATTTTGGTTGTATTTTAACTATTAATTAACTAATTAATTTACTATGCACACAAAAGAAATCGGCAGAGAAGTGAGTGGAGGATCCGGTCGCGCATGCCCTGCTCCTAACGTGGCTTTTCGAAAGAGTTGGCAGAAGCGAAGTGGTGAAGGAATCAAAGAAGAGAATAGGAGAGGTAGGAAAAGAACAATATGAAAATGTCTCGTTGCTTCATACTCTGCATCAAACTATTCCAGTCGAGAGGAAGCAGAATAGCCCTTGGACCAACATTTGACTTTCAAGAAAGCGTCGTTCGTAGCACGCAAGTTTTGACCCATGGCTTCTTATTTTGATCACGTTTCTTCAAAATATTTAGAGACGGAGTCGATATTATAATGTTGACTTGGGTCAACAGTTTTACTTCGACCAAGTCGAATATTTTTTTTTTCATTTTAATACAAACAAATAGTGGTGCATCAGAATGACAAAGGCTTTCCCGTATTAGTTTCCTATTTCCTTTGGTATCGCTATTCGAACTTGCCTCATTCTCTTGCCTGCTGCCATCTATCGTCGCCCAAAGTACTTTAAAAAAATCTTAATTTTTCGGTTTCCTAATTGAATAACGGAAAGATTATATTAAGAATATTAAATAACAGTGAAACCTCGTCCTAAATGGCAATTTTCATTAAAGAATTTGGAGCGGTTTTTAACAAAATGGCGCTTAGGCGCTACAGTAAATTCGAAATTTGATGCTCTTTTCGCAGAAAATGTTTGAGTTTTAACATCAATGATGTTAAAATCATTTGAGTTAAAAACTTCATTTGGTGTCACTTTAAGCACTTTAACTCACAAATACAATAGTGCTTACAAATTGCTGGAAATGTGCATATTAACAGCGTGTGAGATCTAAAAAAATTACATATGTGTAATTTTTGAAAAACCAAAAAAATACCCCGAAATTAATTTTACTTCGTATTAAATATTGCAATTGACAATATCCTTTCGAAAAGTTTGAAGAAAAAAATTGGAGCCGTTTTTGAGTAAATAGTGTTTGAGCGTTTCTAAAAATGCAACATTTTGAACATGCAACAACACAACAAAATGCAACATGCTAATTTTTATTGTAAACTGTTGAGTTTTCGAGAAACTTTATTTGACATTATTTAAAGCACATGTACTCATAAATACAATAATTTGAACAAATTGCCGCTAATGTAAATAACAACAACGTGAAAGAAGTAAAAAAGTATATTTTCTATTTTTTGAAAAATCAAAAGAATAGACCAAAATGACGTTTATGTCATCTTATAAAGTACATGTAGAACTTTCCGTTCAAAATTTTAAAGATGAATGTTGGCACCGTTTTGAGAAAAACTTGTTTTGTAATTTTTTTAATTGCAGAAATTGTACGCAAAATTGCGCAAAAACTGTTAAAACTGTCAAAAATTGACCTTAATGAAATACACATGAAAATGAAAGAACGTGACCTTAATATAAGAGCAAATTATGCGCAACAAATTTTATTTGAAGTAAAAATATGTATCTTTAATTTTGTAGTAGGAAAACCCCAGAATTTTTTTTAATTCAAAAATTCAGAGTTAACCGCGAAAGTTGGACCTATGCCACCTTTATAGGTGTATTTTATTCTATTCTTACAAGAAATAAAGAAAAAAAAATCGAGCCGTTTTTAAGAAAATTTTGAGAATGTCCTGTGATCTGCATGTAAAGTACCCCCAAATTTTAAAGATTTTCTTTTCAAAATCTCAAAAATTCGACTCGAGCCAAATGGACGAAGGTTTCTTCAATTTGAAAAAAAAACGCATGGTTTAGGCGCTAGTGGTGTTTACAGACGAACGTTTTGAAAACCACTTTTTCGGTATGAGGGGATCTCTTGTGTGTCTCCGTTGAAATCTCGAAATCGAATTACCGCAGCATTACATAAGTTTCCCTATACTACGTGCTCTACACGATCAAAAGTATCCCGAATCGGTAATGCTGCAATTCAGTAGGGTGTTGGCCCACCCTTACTCTTGATGACAGTTTCCACTCTCGCAGGCAAACTTTCAATCAGGTGCTGGAAGGTTTCTTGGGGAATGCCAGCCCATTCTTCTCGGAGTGCTGCACTGATAAGAGGTATCGATGTAGGTAGGTGATGGCTGGCACGAAGTTGGCGTTCCAAAACATACCAAAGGTGTTTGAAGGGATTCACGTCAGAAATCTGCACAGCTCAGTCCATTACAGGGATGTTATTGTCGAGTAACCACTCCATCAGAGTCCGTGCAGTATGAACAGGTGCTCGATCGTGTTGTCGATTGCATCTTTCATCTCCGAATTGCTCTTCAACAGTGGGAAGCAAGAAGCCGAGATAGTACCATACAGAACAACAAGGGGTCAAGCCTCCTCCATGGAAAACACGACCATGTCGTAACACCATTTTGGGAGTGTCCCGATACTTTTGATTACATAGTGTATATTACTCTGTATGTACGTACGTATAGGGGAAAGTAATACATTTGTGGGCCGATATTTTCGACCTCAAAAATCTTTCAAAGATTAATTTCACTAAGATCCACATTTGTGACTCAAAATTATGGAACTATTTGACTTAAGGTTTATGATCATTCCATTGTTTAAGCTTTTATTTCATAGCGTAATAGCGATTCTGTTCATCTAATGCATTTTGATGTAGGATTCAATATTATTTCTAGGCTGCCAAATTTCCTAGTTTTACGTATTTCCACAAGTCAGAAACTAGGAAATTCTCACTAAAATTTCATTTTACCTCTATATTCACCCTCACTTGTACCACCTCCTTGGTGACATAGTATCCATTTTGTTATAGTCGTATTTCAGTACTTATTATGTAGAGAGAACTATTTTAGTTCCAACTTTAAGGAAGCACGTTAAATAAAAAAAAATATTTCTCACTTGCGCCCTTTATGACGAAAAAATCGTCGATATAAAAAGCGCGAGAAGAAGGAATAGCATGAAAAAATATTCGGGACATGTTATCAATGGATCGGTAAGTGGGTTAGAAGCGAAAGCAAGAGACCAATCAGGGCTTTTCCTATTTGGACCAAGTAATGACTTCGAAAGTTCGGTACAGAGATCATCTCGGGAATTACGAGAGAGGATTAAATCGTTCTTAATTTTTGGACAGTTCGTTATATGTACTAGGATTAATTTTAATATTTATAATTTACCCTTATTTTGCCTGTAAACTTAATATGAAATTGTTGAACGAAAGCGAAAGCAAACCAACGTTAGTTCCTCTTCTTGAAATTATGACTCAAAAGTTAATAAGAATAGAGGAAAATACCTAAAGTATTCAGTACAACATCTATTTCGAGTCACATGAAAGCTATTAATAATTTTAATTTGTAGCTCTTTTGCGAAATGGCTTTTCTATTTAGAGGTACGAGTACTTGCCGTGCACTGGGTGCAGCAACCTCACTCGAAGATAATTAGGATCTATAAAACGCTTATTCACTCATGGATGGTCAATGGAGATGATGATAATAATAAATTATTATTTATTATTATTATTATTATTATTATTACTATTATTATGATGTCAGCTCTGCCATCTTCTAGAATTTATTAATTTATTAATCTCTTTTTTCTGAGAAGGGTGAAACGTGATTTGAACGTCTTAAAGTTTTTCACTTGAAAGAAATAGAGTACATTTCTATCAATTTACTAAATATTTGTGATGATCAATAGAACCCACAACCGAATTTCCTGAAAACCTATTCTTTGGCTTTTTACAATACTGTTCTTCATTTAATTCACGTCGGGAATAATTGTTCAACAAACATTCACGCGCTACTACTTATCATTTGCTGCTACGACCATGAAGCAGCTTCCATCGCTACTGGAATAGAACAAGAGGGCGTACCCTCTCGCTTCAACGGACTTCAAGTGAAGAAAACAAGGAATGAAACGGTCTCTTCAAACGTTTTATTGAAGCGTAACATGGTTTCCAGAACTAAATATAATCCTTTCCTAAATATAAATTTGTGAATTTACTGAAAAAGTCAATGCTGCTATTTCAATATGCTTATCTTAGATTACACAGGGTTACAATTTAATATTCGTACAGATTTAAAAGTAATGAGATCTATAATAATAGAATTAAAGTTATGGAATTCTACGGAGTATTATATAATATGCTTACTTACAAAAGAATATTAACGGTTGTCAATTCTTACCAAACACTACACCCTTCTAGAAACAAATTTAGGCAATTTACTTTGCATTCCATTTCTAATACCTTCCTCTTCACGTAACCGAATTTACCATTTCCTGCTTCCTTAATCATGCATACTATTCCTATATCTCTTTATGATTTTAAATGATTTGTTATACGTTCCTCTTTGTTCATTTTCATTACATTTCGCAACATACTTTTCCAACACCTCACTTAAAGCGAAGGAAACACCTGAGTGCAACCCAGAAGTAAAAATACCTCACAAAAAAGAAACAGCATGCCACTTGCACCTTAGCAATGCAATTGATTATTATGTTCTCAACAAAAAATATTTTTGAAATGCCGAGCGTTAAGTTAACTTGAACTACATAAAAAGGTTGTATTAAAAATATCATTGCATGCAATTTGCATGTTAGATTGTAATCAAGAAATTCACTTTGAGGGGGAAAGGGACTTCAGAGCGATGGTAAATGTGCGTTCAAAATCTGGTTTGATTTGTAAGTAGATCTTTACTAGAACGCGGTAGAAAACTATACCTAATGTCTGTCTTGCATGGTTTCTTCGATCAACACTAGGCGAATGCCGGAGCAGTACCTTAACACGAGTCCCGCGTAATCTTTCCTTCCTGTTCCTTGTCCCATCCTCCCCCTTTATTTACACACCATGACACTGCTACATGACGGGAGCTTAGAGGTGCCCCACTGGTGGGAGATACCTAGTTGGGGCCGAACCGTGTAGCTCGGCCGCACCCAGCGGGGGAGGATGGCCGCTAGAAGCATGCCGTGCCCAGAGGGCCCGCCCCAGCGACGCCCCGCTTTGTCCCGCTGCTGGCTCGCTCGCTCGCTTGGCGGCGCGCGCCGGGCGGGGGCGCGGGCCCCCCCGCCCCCGCCGCAAGAGCCGAGCCCCCCCACGCGTCCAGTAGCGCCGCCCGTCTGTTGCAGGCAAGGTGGACGAGAAAGGCGACGCAGTTGCACGCCATCGCTGCTTCGCTCCCAGGTGTGCTGGACGCCACGCGCCGCACAACGGCGCGCACCTCCCTGGCGCCAACCACGTGGGGGGGCAGCAGCAGCAGGCCTGACCAGACGCAACCGTCACGGGCGGCGCTGGCGCGGGCGCGGGCGCACAGGGGGGCGACGCCGGGGCGCGGGCGCGGGCGCGGGCGCGCGGGCGCGACGGCCGACAGCCAAACGGCGTGCCGGCGGCATCGAGCCCGACCCGCGCCGACACGTGAGTTGCAACGCGGGCGCCCCACGCAGTGCGACTAGTTTGTCTCCATTTAACGAATACTTTACTTGCAAATCTGCTTCTCTTTCCATCGACATTTTTCTTGCCTTCTATTGAAAAGCTTCGTCCGGAAATACTAATCACTGTTAGTAAAACGCGTAGGTGTAAAAAATAACGCCATTTCGTATTAAACTATCATTTTTAAATAAACGTAATTAGGTCTAACCTATGGGAAATTTAAGTGTGTGTATGTTAAATGGTCGTATTTCTTTGTAACGGCACCCATGCAATTATCCCTAGGGGAAAAAATGCTCCTCGTGTGTGCTGATACACTTCCAGTGTAGGCGTAATTGTTATAGAAGCTGACAAGAGAGATCACACTAAGGTCAAACTTTCTTAGTTGTCTCCGTAATGATTAATATTGCTGTGAAGATCAGTGACTGCCAGGGCATCAAATTGATAGAGTACGAATACGTTAATGTATACCTCGGAGGATATTCTCTTTCCGTCTAACGTTCCTTGGTACTCCATTACATTGAGCTAGCTTCTTTAGTTGCATTTATATTTCATCTGAAAACAGGTCTAATATTGGGGGAGATCTATGGTCGGTTGGTGGGAGGTTTTGGGAGGGAAGGAGGGAGTTAGCCTGAAGAACATTGCAACGGACTCAAGGACGAAGGTTGCAGCTCTCCTCAACTCTCTCCGTATTTTCAAATTCGTCGCCTCGGATTAGGGCATTGCTTCTTGACAAATAGCTGATTTACAACTCTAAAGAATTTCGATCGTCAATGTAACGTACATTTGAATTTGGTAAAAACTCCTTTTGAGAAATTGACTACGAAAATTACAAGCAACCCATATTCGTGATCTCTGATATCCAGGATCTTAGCACAGGATGAAATAGTAAACAGTGAATTAGTCGCTCTGAGCAAACAGTCCCTACATACTACATAACCCGACCATCCTTCCTATTAATTCTGATTACTCGTAATAAGACATAATTCAGCAATGCATTTTAATTGCCTTCCGTCTGGCGGGCACTGTGCGTTTCCCAGTCAGTTTTAGTTTTTAAAGCTTCCAACGATGACGTCAACTGAATGTATTGTTTAAGAAAGTTGTATCTTACGGTTAGGGCATTGAACAGGAAACGCCGTTTTAATTCGGTCGAAATAAATAAATATCCTTCCTACAACTTATCTATTTTTTATAAATTGCGTTCTTGTAGTACTAATCTTTTTCCATTACTTTTTTTGTCCTCGCGCTCTTTTAGATCTTGCTCGAGTGCGTGAACTTCCCCCGCCTGCTGCCCCCAATGAGCCACTTCTCGAGGAAAACGTAATCGTTTCCGCGGCGCATGAGCCATCGG
The DNA here is from genome assembly GCA_017312745.1 of Gryllus bimaculatus. Lineage (NCBI taxonomy): Eukaryota > Metazoa > Arthropoda > Insecta > Orthoptera > Gryllidae > Gryllus > Gryllus bimaculatus. The sequence goes on from BOPP01000094.1 coordinate 748,714, forward strand.
GGGTTGCCCCGGCGATAGGGGCGCGTTGCATGCGTTGGCGCTCAAGACGGCTCTTTGCGGAGGGCCTTTCGACGCACACCACCCCACCCCACCCCAACGCCCGCCCCTCGCCCCGCCAGGAAGCCTTTCCGAGATATCACATGGAACACGAAGCTGCTAAGGCCTGGCGAAGAGATTCTGCTAAAAGCTCTCCTTGTGAGGGCACGGGATAAGTTTTTGCGTGAGGTCTTGGCGCTCCGGGGTAGGGTTTCTGCGGTACGCGGCTGTGTGTATGAAATATGAAAACCTTCATCTAAACTGCCGACGTCGGAAAGGTACTAAACGAGATAAGCCAGATTGTACTTACTAAATCACTTCGCAAGAAACTGTGACCTTTGAAAGGACAGAAAATTCATCGGAGAAAATTGAAAAAAGAAACCCTCGAGAAATAAGGAATGTTTTAATTTTGAATATTCGTTCGGTGCATAGTGCTACAGATGGAACTAAATGCACAAATCACTTTAATCTTATTAACTTTATAAATCGTCTGTTATCTTTCAAAACTCATTTCAGAGACGATTTAAAATGTGATTTTCTTCTTGAGCATGAGATCTCGATGATATAACACTTTCGTACCGTCCCCATTCTCCCCTCTCCTGCGTGTGCAGTCTTTTTATGCCCCCTCTATTTCACCACTGCGATCGTATCGAGGTCTCTGAAGCGGTGAGCACTTTCTCCTAGACGCCATTGTGTTGTGCTCACGCGGGGCGGGGCGGGGCGGCAGCAATGACACATCCGCGAGCGCTCCCGTCCGTCACTAGGAAAGAGGAGCGGCCATGACTCGCGTCGCGAATGGCAAACGACGCGCTCGACTGCAAGAGAAGACTCACGGTCCCATGTTGATCGGAAATAGAGTTTGTTTATTTCAGATGTCGCCCGCAAAATATACCAACCATTTTAGACGTAATGTATTTGAAAATAATCATAATTGCACCATTTGGTGCTACATGAAAAGCTAACAAGCTATGAATTAGTTTTGTTGCATAGAGATCTGTGGGGTGGTAGTTTAAACTAATTCGTGGTCATTCTTCCATTCACCTAATTTCATTTTGGCTTTAACATCCTGAGTACGTCGCAATATATACGATAATTCACACCAAATACCTCAATGGATAAAGCAATTGTTGCCAAGTGTATGAAACCGGTGCAGAGAGGCGATTGGTTGATTTATTGGGAATTTAGCGTGTCCGGGCGCATCCGCTACTACGGTGTTTATTCCCATAAGAGTAGTGCCAGTTACATCATGGAACCTCCCCTACTGGAGCGTGACATCTGGCGCCGACCTGCATGTCGGCTGGTTGAGTTTCCCCTCTAGGTACGACCTCCATCGGGGCACCACCCTGGCCTGACGACGTGTCTGAGGGTATTGCAAGTAAGGGAAGAAGGAACGGAGCGAGGAAGGGAAGATCGCACTGGCCAATTAGTTAGGGCACTGCCCCGGCATCGCCTTGATGGGAGGGACCACGGATACTACCAATGGCGTACGTCGACCGCAAGAGATCTCCTCCAGATAGCGGCTGAATTGGACCTAGCTATGTTAGCAAGTGTCGAAAAGCATATAGAGACGACATGAATCCTCCGTGTCAATGACAGATATTGTAACCTTCAAACAAAACAAATAGCAAAGGTGTTTAGATTAAGTGGCGAGTGAGAGTAGCTCGTCCCTCATCAACCTGCGCTTCATTCCACACTTCCTCCCGGAAAAAGAGTTTACTCGGGGAATGGCGCTGAAATGATGAGCCAACGTGCGTTAGCGACGTCTGGCGACTGCCATCAGCGTGGCCGCAATTACTTCTCTCCTACTGATAAGATCTCTTTGCACTCAAAGAGTTCCAGGTCTTGTTAAGCTACGTTTACGACGTGTTTATGGCAAGGAAACACATTCGCTTTTAAAGAAATGAGTAATTTAGAAGATCATAATTGTAGTGCTGATTAATTCAGATTTAAAATTACCTTAGAGCTTCAAAATAATAATAGTAATGATAATATTGTATGTGTATATTTGGCATTTACAATTTGACCTGCTAGGTGACTGGGGCTTGTTTTAATTTAATATCCTCGCCTGGGGGTAGGGCAGACAAGTGGTGAGCATGCCGTTTTCCCATCACCGCACCTAGATTGCTTGGCCCGCCTCAGCTTTCGCTCATCAGACAGCTGAGAGTCGATTTGTATTAGAAAACGACAGCATTATTTTTGCGTCGACTCGGAATCGTACGCACGCTGTAACGTTAGCACGCTGTCCATGAGCCACCCGATGGGATTGATAATAGTAATGATGATAATATTAAAAAATTAAGCTACAAAAATAATGCTTATTTACCCTTAACATTCGTTTTGAAAGGAAATCTTTCAAAAGTATTTAAAGTTGAAAGAGGCGCGGCGTCGCATGCAGCGCTCGGGAGCGACGGCCGCGACAAACATCCAGCGACTGATGCGCGCCGCGTCCGCCTCCGCCTTCGCCGCCCACAGGAGACTTTCTCCGTCGTCCCCCCCCCCCGGGCCGCTCTTTGGCTTCTTCCCTTTCTTCACATCTTCGGCTCCGCTCGCTCTCCCCGACTCCCTCGCGCCCGCTCCTTCGGGGACTTTCTTCTGGCGGACCGCGTCCGCTCCCTTCTCGCGTCGCCGCCACCTGCTCTTTTCGCGCCTCTGCGCGCCCGCTTCCTGTCGCCTCGATACACATCTTCCCTCCCTCGCCCAATCTCGTCAGCCTCTTTTTTCTACACCCACTCGTCTCCGCCTCCCTTTTCGATTCACCAGCCCTTCCCCCCCCGGTCTTTGTCCTCCTCCTGCCCCTCTCCATCTCGCGACGCCGCGCCTCTCTCGCCTCTCTCGCTTCTCTCCGCCCCGCTCCGCCCCGCTCCGCCCCGCTCCGCCCCGCTCCGCC
>BOPP01000094.1:751661-768530 GCA_017312745.1 Gryllus bimaculatus
GAGCGCCGCCCACCTCCCCCAACCGCGCCGCCGCCCCGCTCCGCCCGCCGCCCCCGCCCCCGAGCGCCGCCCGCCACCCCGCCCGCCGCGCCGCCCCCGCTCCCCGCCGCCGGCCCCCGCCCCCGAGCGGCGCGCCCTCGCCCCGTTCCGCCGCGCTGGTATTGCATTCCCGTAACGCGCGGCGCGCACGATAGGCGTGCGGCGGCTCTGTGGGAACTCGCGGCCAAGCGAGGCGTAGGCCAAAGGCGGCAGCGGGCGGAGCGGGGCGGAGCGCGGCGGAGCGGGGCGGAGCGGGGCGGAGCGGGGCGAGCGGGCGGAGCGGGCGGAGCGGGGCGAGCGGGCGGAAAAAGGGGGGGGGCCCGGGGGCGGGGAGGCCGGGCGGAGCGCGCGGAGCGGGCGGAGCGGGGCGAGCGGCGAGCGGGCGGAGCGGGGTCGGAGCGGGGCGCAGCGGGCGGAGCGGGCGGAGCGGGCGGAGCGGGGCGGAGCGCGGGCGGAGCGGGCGGCAGCGGGCGGGCGGGGCGGAGCGGGCGGAAAGCGGCGGAAGCGGCGGAGCGGGCGAGCGGGGCGGAGCGGGGCGAAGCGCGGGCGGGGCGGGGCGAGCGGGGCGAGCGGGCGGAGCGGGCGGAGCGGGCGGAGCGGGCGGAGCGGGCGGAGCGGGGCGAGCGGCGGAGCGGGCGGAGCGGGCGGAGCCGCGGGCGGAGCGGGGAGCGGGGCGGAGCGGGGCGGAGCGGGCGGAGCGGCGGCGGAGAGAAGCGAGAGAGGCGAGAGAGCGCGCCGTCGCGAAGATGGAGAGGGGCCAGAGGCACCAGCAAAACGGCGGGGAAGGCTGTGTGAATCGAAAAAGGAGCGGAGACGAGTGGGTGTTAGAAAAAAGAGGCTGACGAGATTGGGCGAGGAGCGAATGTGTATCGAGCGCGACAGGAAGCGGCCGCGCGCAGAGGCGCGAAAAAAGCAGGTGGCGGCGACGCGAGAAGGGAGCGGACGCGGTTCCGCCAGAAGGAAAGTTCCCCGAAGGAGCGGGCGCGAGGTATCGGGCGGAGAGCGAGCGGAGCCGAAATGTGAAGAAAAGGGAAGAAGCCAAAGAGCGACCCGGGGGGCGGACGACGGAAGAAGTCTCCTGTGGGCGGCGGAAGGCGGAGGCGGACGCGGCAGCGCCATCAGTCCGATGTTTGTCGCGCCGTCGCATCCCGAGCCCTGCATTGCGAGCGCCGCGCCTCTTTCAACTTTAAATACTTTTAAAGATTTCCTTCTTCAAAACGAATTTAAGGTAAATAAAGCATTATTTTTGTAGCTTAATTTTTGTAATATTATCATCATTACTATATTCAATCCCATCGGGTGGCTCAGGACAGCGTTGCTAACGTTACAGCGTGCGTACGATTCCGAGTCGACGTGCAAAATATTGCTGTCGTTTTCTAATACAAATCGACTCTTCAGCTGTCTGATGAGCGAAAAAGCTGAGCGGGCCAACAAATCTAGGTGCGGTGATGGGAAAACGGCGAGCTCACCACTGTCTGCCCTACCCCCAGGCGAGGATATTAAATTAAACACAACCCAGTCACCTTAGCAGGTTCAAATTGTAATGCCAAATATACAGCATACCAATATTATCATTACCTATTTATTATTTTGAAGCTCTAAGGTAATTTTAAATCTAATTAATTCAGCAAACTACAATTATGATCTTCTAAATTACTCATTTCTTTTAAAGCGAATGTGTTCCTTTGCCATAAAACACGTCGTAAACGTGCTTAACAAGACCTGGAAACTTTTTGAGTTGCAAGAGATTCTTAATCGAGATAGGAGAGAAAGTAATTGCCGGGCCCGCTTATGGCAGTCGCCAGACGTCGCTAACGGCACGTTGGCTCATCATTTCAGCGCCGATTCCCGAGTAAACTCTTTTTCGGGAGAAGTGGGTGAATGAGCGCAGGCTTGATGAGGGACGAGCTACTCTCCACCTCCCACTTTAATCAAACACCTTTGCTATTTGTTTTTTGAAGGTTACAATATCTGTCATTGACACGGTGATTCATGTCGTCTCTATATGCTTTTCGACACTTGCTAACATAGCTAGGGTCCAATTCAGCCGCCTATCTGGAGGGCAGATCTCTTCGTCGACGTACGGCCATTGGTAGTATCCGTGCGTCCCTCCCATCAAGGCGATGCCGGCAGTGCCCTAATAATTGGCCAGTGCATCTTCCCTTCTCGCTCCGCTTCTTTTCCCTTACTTGCAATACCGTCAGACCACCGTCGTCAGGCCAGGGTGGTGCCCCCGATGGAGGTCGTAGCCAGAGGGAAACTCAACCAGCCGACATAGCAGGTCGGCGCCAGATGTCACGCTCCGTAGGGAGGTTCCATGATGTAACTGCACTACTCTTATGCGACGAATAAACACCGTAGTAGCGATGCGCCCGGACACGCTAAATTTTCCCAATAAATCAAACCAATCGCCTCCTGCACCGGTTTCATACACTTCGGCAACAAATTGCTTATCCATTGAGGTATTTGGTGTGGAATTATCGTATATATTTGCGACGTAACTACAGGATGTTTAAAGCCAAAATGAAATTAGGTGAACGAAGAATGACCACGAATTAGTTTAAACTACCACCCCACAGCATCTCTATGCAACAAAAACTAATTCATAGCTTGTTAGCTTTTCATGTAGCACCAAATGGTGCAGATTATGGATTATTTTCAAATTACATACGTCTAAAATGGTTGCGTATATTTTGCGGGCGACATCTGAAATAAACAAACTCTATTTCCGATCAACAATGGACCCTGAGTCTTCTCTTTGCAGTCCGAGCGCGTCGTTTGCCATTTTCGCGACGCGAGTCATGCCGCTTCCTCTTTCCTAGTGACGGAACGGTGAGCCGCTCGCGGAATGTGTCATGCTGCCGCCCCGCCCGCCCGCGTGAGCACACACACAATTGGCGTCTAGGAGAAAGTGCTCACCCGCTTCAGAGACTCGATTACGTCGCAAGTGGTGAAATAGAGTTGGGCATAAAAAAGACTGCACACGCAGGAGAGGCGGAGAATGGGACGGTTACGAAAGTGTTATGAATCATCGAGATCTTCATGCCTCAGAAGAAGTAATCACATTTAAAATCGTCTCTGAAAGAGTTTTGAAAGATAACAGACGATTTATAAAGTTAATAAGATAAATGATTGCTGCATTTAGTTCCATTCTGTAGCCACTGATGCACCGAACGAATATTCAAAATTAAAACATTTCCTTATTTCTCGAGGGTTTGCTTTTTTTCAATTTTCTCGATGAATTTCTGTCCTTTCAAAAGGTCACAGTTTCTGCGGAAGTGATTTATAAGTACAAAACTGGCTTATCTCGTTTTAGTAGCCTTCCGACGGCGGCCAGTTTAGATGAGGTTTCATATTTCATACACAGCAGCCGCGTACCGCAAGAAAACCCCTATCCCCGGAGCGCCCAAGACCCTCAACGCAAAAACTTATCCCGTGCCCTTCACAAGGAGAGCTTTTAGCAGCAATCTCTTCGCCAGCCTTAGCAGCTTCGTGTTCCATGTGCATATCTCGGAAAGGCTTCCTGGCGCGGGGCGGGCGTTGGGGTGGGGTGGGGTGGTGTGCGTCGAAAGGCCCTCCGCAAAGAGCCGTCTTGAGCGCCAACGCATGCAACGCGCCCCTATCGCCGGGGCAACCCCCGATGGCTCATGCGCCGCGGAAACGATTACGTTTTCCTCGAGAAGTGGCTCATTGGGGGCAGCAGGCGGGGGAAGTTCACGCACTCGAGCAAGATCTAAAAGAGCGCGAGGACAAAAAAAGTAATGGAAAAAGATTAGTACTACAAGAACGCAATTTATAAAAAATAGATAAGTTGTAGGAAGGATATTTATTTATTTCGACCGAATTAAAACGGCGTTTCCTGTTCAATGCCCTAACCGTAAGATACAACTTTCTTAAACAATACATTCAGTTGACGTCATCGTTGGAAGCTTTAAAAACTAAAACTGACTGGGAAACGCACAGTGCCCGCCAGACGGAAGGCAATTAAAATGCATTGCTGAATTATGTCTTATTACGAGTAATCAGAATTAATAGGAAGGATGGTCGGGTTATGTAGTATGTAGGGACTGTTTGCTCAGAGCGACTAATTCACTGTTTACTATTTCATCCTGTGCTAAGATCCTGGATATCAGAGATCACGAATATGGGTTGCTTGTAATTTTCGTAGTCAATTTCTCAAAAGGAGTTTTTACCAAATTCAAATGTACGTTACATTGACGATCGAAATTCTTTAGAGTTGTAAATCAGCTATTTGTCAAGAAGCAATGCCCTAATCCGAGGCGACGAATTTGAAAATACGGAGAGAGTTGAGGAGAGCTGCAACCTTCGTCCTTGAGTCCGTTGCAATGTTCTTCAGGCTAACTCCCTCCTTCCCTCCCAAAACCTCCCACCAACCGACCATAGATCTCCCCCAATATTAGACCTGTTTTCAGATGAAATATAAATGCAACTAAAGAAGCTAGCTCAATGTAATGGAGTACCAAGGAACGTTAGACGGAAAGAGAATATCCTCCGAGGTATACATTAACGTATTCGTACTCTATCAATTTGATGCCCTGGCAGTCACTGATCTTCACAGCAATATTAATCATTACGGAGACAACTAAGAAAGTTTGACCTTAGTGTGATCTCTCTTGTCAGCTTCTATAACAATTACGCCTACACTGGAAGTGTATCAGCACACACGAGGAGCATTTTTTCCCCTAGGGATAATTGCATGGGTGCCGTTACAAAGAAATACGACCATTTAACATACACACACTTAAATTTCCCATAGGTTAGACCTAATTACGTTTATTTAAAAATGATAGTTTAATACGAAATGGCGTTATTTTTTACACCTACGCGTTTTACTAACAGTGATTAGTATTTCCGGACGAAGCTTTTCAATAGAAGGCAAGAAAAATGTCGATGGAAAGAGAAGCAGATTTGCAAGTAAAGTATTCGTTAAATGGAGACAAACTAGTCGCACTGCGTGGGGCGCCCGCGTTGCAACTCACGTGTCGGCGCGGGTCGGGCTCGATGCCGCCGGCACGCCGTTTGGCTGTCGGCCGTCGCGCCCGCGCGCCCGCGCCCGCGCCCGCGCCCCGGCGTCGCCCCCCTGTGCGCCCGCGCCCGCGCCAGCGCCGCCCGTGACGGTTGCGTCTGGTCAGGCCTGCTGCTGCTGCCCCCCCACGTGGTTGGCGCCAGGGAGGTGCGCGCCGTTGTGCGGCGCGTGGCGTCCAGCACACCTGGGAGCGAAGCAGCGATGGCGTGCAACTGCGTCGCCTTTCTCGTCCACCTTGCCTGCAACAGACGGGCGGCGCTACTGGACGCGTGGGGGGGCTCGGCTCTTGCGGCGGGGGCGGGGGGCCGCGCCCCCGCCCACGGCGCGCCGCGCAAGCGAGCGAGCGAAGCCCAGCAGCGGCGACAAAGCGGGGCGTCGCTGGGGCGGGCCCTCTGGGAACGGGCATGCTTCTAGCGGCCAATCCCTCCCCCGCTGGTGCGGCCGACTACACGTTCGCCCCAACTAGTATCTCCCACAGTGGGGCACCTCTAGCTCCCGTCATGTAGCAGTGTCATAAGGTGTGTAAATAAAAGGGGGAGGATTGGACAAGGAACAGAAGAAAAGATTACGCGGGACTCGTGTTAAGGTACTGCCTCCGGCATTCGCCTAGTGTTGATCGAAGAAACGCATGCAAGACAGACATTAGGTATAGTTTCTACCGCGTTCTAGTAAAGATCTACTACAAATCAAACCAGATTGTGAACGCAATTTACCATCCGCTCTGAAAGTCCCTTTCCCCTCAAAGGTGAAATTCTTGATTACAATCTAAACATGAAAATTGCATGCAATATATTTTTAATACAACCTTTTTAGTAGTTCAAGTTAACTTAACGTCGGCATTTCAAAAATTATTTTTTGTTCGAGACATAATATCAATTGCCGAATTGCTAAAGTGCCAAGTGGCATGCTGTTTCCTTTTTTTGTGAGGTATTTTTACTTCTGGTTGCACTTCAGGTGTTTCCTCGCTGTTAAGTGAGTGTGTTGGAAAAGTATGTTGCGAAAATGTAAGAAAATGAACAAAGAGGAACGTATAACAAATCATTAAAATCATAAAAGATTAGAGGAATTAGTATGCATGAATTAAGGAAGCAGGAAATGGTAAATTCGGTGACGTGAAGAGAAGGTATAGAAATGAATGCAAAGTAAATTCTTAAATTTGTTTCTAGAAAGGCTTGTAGTGTTTGGTAGAATTGAACAACGTGATATTCTTTTGTAAGTAAGCATATTTAGTATAATACTCCGTAGAATTCCATAACTTTAATTCTATTATTATAGATCTCATTACTTTAATCTGTACGAATATTTAAATTGTAAACCCTGTGAATCTAGATAAGCATATTGAAATAGCCAGCTTACTTTTTCCCCAAGTAAATTCACAAATTTATATTTAGGAAAGGTTATATTTAGTTCTGGAAACCATGTTACGCTTCAATTAAAACGTTTGAAGAAGACGTTTCATTCCTTGTTTCTTCACTTTGGAAGTCGTTGAAGCGAGAGGGTACGCCCTCTTGTTCATATTCCAGTGCATGAAAGCTGCTTCCATGTTGCGTAGCAGCAAATGATAAGTATTAGCTTTTAGCGCGTGATATGTTTGTTGAACAATTATTCCGACGGTGAATTAAATAAAACAATATTGTAAAAAAGCCAAAAGAATAGGTTTCAGGAAATTCGGTAGTGGCGTTCTATTGATCATCACACAATATTTAGTAAATTGAAGAAATGTACTCTTATTTCTTTCAAAGTGAAAAACTTTAAGGACGTCAAATCCACGTTTCACCCTTCTCAGAAAAAAGAGTATTAATAAATATAAAGTCTAGAAGATGCAGACGGCTGACATCATAATAATAGTAATAATAATAATAATAATAATTAATAAAGTAATTTAATTTATTATTATCAATCATCTCCATTGACCATCCATGATTGTGAATAAGCGTTTATAGATCCTAAGTATCTCGAGTGAGTTGCGGCACCCAGTGCCGAGCAAGTACTCGTACCCTCTAAATGAAAAGCCATTTCGCCAAAAGAGCTACAAATTAAAAAATTATTAATAGCTTTCATGTGGACTCGAAATAGGATTTGTACTACTTTTAAGTATTTTCCTCATATTCTTATTAACTTTTTGATCATAATTTCAAGAAGAGGAACTAACGTTGGTTTGCTTTTCGCCTTTCGCGTTCAACATTTCAATATTAAAGTTTAGCAGGCAAAATAAGCGTAAATTATAATATATTAAAATTAAATCCTATACATTATAACAACTGTCCAAAAAATTAAGAAAACGATTTAAATCCTCCTCTCGTTAATTCCCGAGATGTCTCTGTAATCCGAACTTTCGGAAGTCATTACTTGGTCCCAAATAGAAAGCCCGATTGGTTCTCTTGCTTTCGCTTCTAACCCACTTACCGATCCATTATAACATGTCCCGAATATTTTTTCATGCTATTCTTCTTCTCGCGTTTTAATCGACGATTTTTTCGTCATAAAGGCGCAAGTGCAGAATATTTTTTTTATTTAACGTGCTTCCTTAAAGTTGGAACTAAAATAGTCTCTCTACATAATAAGTACTGAAATACGGACTATAACAAATGATACTATGTCACCAAGGAGGTGGTACCAAGTAGAGGGTGAATATAGAGGTAAAAAATAAATTTTAGTGAGAGAAATTTCCTAGGTTTCTGACTTGTGGGAAATACGTTAAAAACTAGGAAATTTGGCAGCCTAGGAAATAATATTGAATCCTACATCAAAATGCATTAGATTGAACAGAATCGCTATTACGCTAGTGAAATAAAAGCTTAAGACAACTGAGATGATCATAAAACCTTAAGTCCAAAAATAGTCCATAATTTTGAGTCACAAATAGTGGATCTTAGTGAATTATCTTGAAAGATGTTTTGAGGTCGAAAATATCGGGCCCCACAAATGTGATTACTTTCCCCTATACGTAGCCGTACATACAGAGTAATAACACTATGTAATCAAAAGTAGTCTGGGACACTCCCAAAATGGTGTACGACATGGTCGTGTGTTCCATGGAGGAGGCTTGACCCCTTGTTGTCTGTATGGTACTATCTCGGCTTTCTTGCTTCCACTGTTGAAGAGCAATTCGAGATGAAAGATGCAAGTCGACAACACGATCGAGCACCTGTTCATACTGCACGGATTGATGGATGGTTACTCGAGCAATAACATCCCTGTAATGCGACTGCAGCTGCTGCAATTTCTGACGTGAATCCCTTCAAACACCTTTGTATGTTTTGGAACGCCAACTTCGTGCCAGCCATCAACCTAACCCTACATCGATACCTTTCTTATCAGTGCAAGCACTTCCGAGAAAATGGCTGGCATTCCCCAAGAAAACCTTTCCGCCACCTGATTTGAAAGTTTGCCTGCGAGAGTTTGGGAAAACCTGTCATTTCAAGAGTAAGGGTTGGGCCAGAACACCCTAGCTTGGAAATTGCCAGCAATTACCGATTCGGATTACCTTTTGATCGTTGTAGAGGCCCACGTAGTATAGGAAACCTTATTGTTAATGGCTTGCGGTATTCGATTTCGAAAATTTCAACGGGAAGGGACACCCCCCCCCCAACAAGAGATCCCCTCCATTACCCGAAAAAAAAGTTTGTTTTTCCCAAAAACCGTTCGTCTGTAAAACACCCAACTAGCGCCTTTTAAAAAAACCAATGCGTTTTTTTTTTTTTTTTCCCCAAATTGAAGGGAAAAACCTTTTTCCAAATCCTCTCCTCCCCCCTGTGGGTGGGGCGGCGGGTGGTTCGCGGCGGTGAGTGGGTCACTCGAGCAGCCCGCCCCGCCCCGTCCCAAACGGACGCGCTTTCGATACCTCCGCAAAATGACGCATCGCCGCAGGGGAGCCGAGAGGGGCGCCCGGGGGCCCCGGGCCCCGGACCGCGCACGGCGCCCCCAGCGGCCACGGGACAAACGGCCGCCCAGCGAATGGCAGATGCCAAGTTTCAATCTGAAGAAGGCGCCGCGTCTTTGAAAGACTGTGAAGACGTCCCTTAATAATAAACAGTAAGATCGGGGAAATGATGCGATATCCAGAAACGTGCCAATGTTGCAGTTAGTAGACTTTTCGTTAAATATATCCAGGCTTTTCTACACAAGTAATAATAACCCGCAAATTACACATGATTTATTGAAATATAATGAAGTTGGAAAGTGTTTATCAAGATGTCGCGTAACCCACTTCGCCAGAGAGCGAAATATGTACGGAGTGAGCCAGTGTCTGGAGAATTCTAGCGGCCGGCTGCTCTGAATGTCCGTGGTGTGTCCGATCAACACTAGAAGAAGTCAGCAAACAGACCACGCGCGACTTTTCCTTCCTTTCCTTGGCCTATCCCCGCGTCTTACGTACACATACATACACTTACGTGCACTGTTCTACCTCACGTGTCAGGAGCTGACAGGTTGTCCTGCTGGGGTGGTGAGCCGTTGGAGGGTATACCTGGAAGAAGTATCTCACAAGTCTCGTTTAGATCAGCGCCGGGTTTCACCACCAGCTGAGGAAGAGCACCATCACCTCCCGTGATAAAAAACATGCACTGTACTTGCGGGACGAATGACGATGGAGGATGACGCACCCAGAAACAAGTAATAATGAAATAACACAGGTCAACATGGGTTCGGTAACATTGATGTAAATTGCTCTTCCTTGTCGAATTTTACGTGCTAAACGTGTGTGAATGGGTGTGAAAATCTTTCACCACGTCTCAATTTTTACTTTCCCCGATACGTTCGTGTATACTGAGTAAAATAGATAGTATAGGAAAAGTTATGTAATGGTTCGGAAAATCAATTTCGAGATTTCAACGGAAATAAACGTTTTGGGGCTTCCGGATACCGAAAAAGTGCTGTTTTTCTTTCTTTCAAAATGTCCGTGAGTCTGTCCGACCGTCTGGAACACCACTGGCGGCTAAACCATTAGGATTTTTTCCAAATTGAAGAAACCCTTATCCATCTAGCTCGAGTCGAGGCTTTGAGATTTTGTAAAACATTCTTCAAAATTTGGGGCGTCCTCCTACAACTTCAATTATGAAGATACATATTTTTCCTGACTGAAATGTATTCATCTAAAACATATCTTCAAATAGGATCCTGTTCAAATTTTCAAAAACATGGGTATTTTTGCGAAATTTTGTGTCAGTACTGCAGTGCGCTCTGAGGAAGGCCACAATACGCTGGCCGAAACGTTAGCCACCATGGCAGTGACGCGACTCACCCCGGAGAGCCTAGATAGCACAAACTCCGGCCGCGGAAGCCTACGCAACCAACCAATTAGTCCAGTCAAATGGTGCTCAAAAATCACAAATAGTGGTTAATTTTGGTGTAGTTTTGATATTTGGGTTCTATATGTTTCGGGGGTCGTTGAAATCGAATACCAGGTTTGCCAACAAAAATTGTGCCCGGCAATACGTTTTTTTAAAAGTAAAAAACGTGATGAAAATCCGACATTTTTCAGTTTTCTCAAAATAACTCAAAAACCATTCTCTTTTCGTAAACAATAATCCAACATGAAGTAAAAGAAGAAAAAATTGCCTATATTTTGTCTTAAGAGCTTTTTTCTTCAATCTGTCATTTAACCGCTAGAGCAACGTGAATTTTAGTATTTTTATGAAGATAATTCTGAAAACGGGATTCATCCCATTTTATCTCAGTGTAGTTCAATAACTGCGCTTTTTCGTAAATATTGACCTGAATATGAAATGAAAATGATACAATTGCCTACGTTTTAGAACTTTGATCTGGAGGTTCTTTGTCTGATAACCAGTTGCGCCGCCGCCGCGCGTCGAACCCAACAGCAAAACTCCTTGGATGTTAATGGGAGAATGGCACCTCACTTATCTCCCCTCGCTAATTTACGTTGTGACAATTGCTCTTTGAACAACGGTGTAGCCACAAGAGAGCTATGAAACTACATGTTAGGTTGTGTTCTGTTCTTTCAGTATGTTACAATAGGTGACCCATTTTTAGGGGCAGTACTTATATTTGTGTAATTTGTAGTTTAAATGTTTATTGTTATTTTTTGAGCAAAGGATTAGGCTTCTACAAGATTCGTAGTATTACTGTTCTCATTACCATTGTCTTTAACTGGTGGCAACCCTGTATGCCTACCCTGTATGTTATTGAAGAAATAAGTGTTGTTACTTCTCATTCGGTTGAAGTATGTTGAAAGCTGCTGCTGTAGTTAGAACTTTCAAAGAGTTTTTTGCAAGTTTTTCCTTACTAATGTAATCAAAGCGTTTCTTACTGCATGACTTTTACTAAATTTTATGAGTGAATTTCATTTCAGTTTACAATGTAACGTCACAACCTCGAAATTTGTATTTTTTTGTATTGTAAGTCTTTAGACACGTCTCGATGGAAAATTAGAGAAATATAAACCCTATTACATCGTTCTGCTCTTCACATTCACAGAGAGATATAGAATATATTACAGGTGTTTCGAAAACTGTCGCCAACAGAAAAAAATTGATCAGAAACCCCCCTGAAAGCAGGCCGCGGGGTTAATTGTGGTAGGAAGCGGATCACCAGCCTTCGTACCGGCCGTAGAATCAGGGACATCTACCTCAAAAGTCGTAAAAAGAGAAACTCGCGCCAAGAAAGCGGGGTTTAAGTGCTCTACCTTGTGCCTCAATTGCGAGAAGAGTTGTGATAATTTGACAGTTGCTTCTGAAGATGACCTAGAGGGCGAACTAGAATTGGAGAATTAGTTGAAGCCACATTTCCCAACCCATGGAACTGACGAAGCAGAGGAAGTGGAGCAGAACATTCCACGAGGTATTAGGCAAGAAATAATGCGATATGCAATGCCGAGAGTAATAAAATTCAAAGTCACTACCGGGAGAGATGAATCAGGTCATCAACTGATGTCCCTGCAGTCCCTCTGACCGGGAGGTCCTGGATTCGAGTCCCGGCGCTGGCAGAATGTTCGGCACTCGCTTGTCAGCTAGGTCGCGTTGAGCCGCCGTCTGCAGGAGAAGACAAGCGGCCGACTGCTCTGAGCGGTCGCTTTCCGTGGCTTCTCCTTACCGAGGAAAAGCACGCACTACACTTACGACTAATGACCCTGTTAGTTGACGTACTCAGAATCACTAAAACAATCAATCAAACCATTTCTCTACTTCTCTAATACAGAGTTTTGCCTTTCGAAAATTTGCCGTTCTTTCCTGCAGCTTTACAATACTTTTTCTATACCCAGGAAGCAGAGGCGAGAAAGTAAAAACCCGTGTCCTCTGTCTACTAGGGAAAGGAAATGAAGTGATGCATTTTAAGACACTGTTATAAGGCACTATTTACAGAGTTTTGAGGGTTAATGTGAATATCAGTTCTCTTCCTACCACAGGACCAGTCCTACAGTGCCTCATCTGTTTCGACGTCACTTAAAGGTCTGTTGTGGTCACCCTTTTGTGAGAGCTTGTTATTTGGACTGCATCGTACTGTTTTCCATGCGTAAATCGCACACATCCTGCTTGGCTTCCTCTGACAATGACGCATCTTTAGAGTACTAATTAAGGACATCCCTTCCGTCCACATTCTTCCTCATTCACACGCTCTATCAATGGGTAAGAAAAGTTTAGATTAGTGCCACCAAAATTTTAAGTTTAAATGTTGATTTCACGAAGATTTAAATAACTGCTCTGTTACACTATACCAAATTTTAAATTGCAATGAATCTCCCTTCAACAAAAGGCGTCAAAACATTCACAGATCTTTATGGTATGTAATAGAACTCTTTTATATTTACAGCATTAACAATCTTTCATTCTTACATTATTTCTGAGCGAATGGACAAGGTTTGTTGCTAACGATCCTACAATTTTTGCAACTTGAAATATGGCGAGTTTTGATTCATTCATTACACGACTTATCTTTAATTCCAATAAGTTGTTGTTAGAGCTCTTCCGCATCTATTTGAGCTTTCACATTTCCAGTACTTCCTCAATTAGGATCAAATTGATTTCTTTGATTATGACGACACTAAAGATTACGATCACCTTTCACCCAGCGTTAAGGATGGCGGATTGGCGTAAGTGGCAAGTAGTACAACGGAATGACACATACGTTCTCATATTAGTTAGTTACCTATTCTCTGCGCTAGCTTTTCAGTTTTGCTCCACTCTCTTCCCAGCTACTATCAGTTGGTGTCTAAAAAATATTTTTTCACATTTTCTCAATTCTTCCGTTCCCTAATAGTAGAATTGAAATATGACGTTAAGTGTATTATAGCAGAATAAAATCTAGTCATATGCGATTCTCATTGAAAGAAATGAATCTTGGAAAGTGAAAGGAAGTAATTTAAAAGGAAGGAACTACTAATTTAAAAGATGTAACTAGATTTATGCACTCTTTATGTATTAGGGCCGCAAGATACACATTTTTCAGTCGAAAAATATTTTTTTTTACCATGGCAATACAATAATTTCTCTTTTCTGTGTAACTAGAGCGCGAGAAAGGACAAAGGATCGTTAGAAGCGGAAGGACACACGGTGTGGGACAAATCCATTAATTTGACATTCTATTTGTTCCCTTAATAAAAAAACGTTCCTTCGAATACATTTCTGAATTTTGAACACAACTTGAAATCGATGAGCTGCATGTTCGGCAAATCCTTGAAACTCGGTTTTGCGGCCTCTTTGTGGTTCAGAGTTAAAATCTCTAGTCATATTCTAAGAAATCTTTCGTGCCCTTCCATTGCCCTTTCCTCCTCGTTAGCTTCTTTGAGTCCTCGTAGGGATTTAGAACTTTAAGTTTCAACGTCCACGGAGTCACGTCTCTGTTCGCTGCCATAAGGGTTTGAAAAGTATTTCGTCACATAGAAGCAATTTAGAAAACAATTTACAGTTTAATTTCTAGGTAAACATGCGGGAAAATTGGGAGAAATAGTGAGAAGCATGTGAGGAACACGTGAGAAAACATCTGAGGGAACGTTTGGGAGCAGGTGTTTCTTAAGCGGTAATTTGCGAAATGGCTCTTTTTAAACTCTCTATCGCTTTTGGTAGGTTTGTCTCTTCTGGGCACTCGCCGCTCTGTAACTCGAGTGGTCTCACACGATTTATAATAAGATGGAATGATTCATATTTCCGGACACGTCGACTGCTGGAACAGTAGTCCTGCTAGAGTAATGAAGGTTTTATCTCGGGAGGTGACGGCGATCTTCGCAGTGCAGTGCAGTGCTTTGATGTGCAGTAGTGCAGGGCACGAGAGTGTACCTAGCTATGGACGTAGAGTCATAATTCCCCAACGCCGGGACTCGAACTCTTGCACCTCCAGGTCAGGGTCGCTGCAGAGACATCGACAACGTTGGCTCTGAGCTACCTCAGCTCTCAGTACAAAACGAAAATATTCTCAAAATATATGCAAAATTAAACTGACTATTGCAGTTTCTGTGCAATTTAATTTCAGCGCTTAGCAATTGCAGAATATATACCCACGCACGGCTTAAAATGGTATAATGCACAGTTTAGAATCCGTTGGTCCTTCAAAGTTGGGTTCCAATATAAAGCTGTTTGAACTTTGAAATCATTAATTTTCAAATTGTATATTTTCGCACGTGTATAGCTAATATTTAACTAATGTTTTAATTATATTCGTGAAATTATTTCTATCGTTTTTAACCCGAGAGCGCGTTAATGTCATTCAAATGTTCTTCAACGTTTAATTGAGCTATAACAAAAAATAATTTTATTTGATCAAAATAGCTGGTTTGTATTCCAATCAGAAATTAATATTATTTACTAAAAACTTTTGATTTCAGATAAATTTTCAGATAAATTTATTTTAAATTGTGTTAGTTATCTCAGAATTATTATTCAAGATTATAACTTCTTAAATTATTACTTCTTACGCACCCAACAGTGAAACAGTACTTCAACAATAATGAATTGGGACCTTATTTATAATTACCGTATAAAATTAATGTAAAAATTGATAATAAATTAATTCCATCCAGTTTATCCTAAATAAGTGAAGCTTCAGAATTTAAGATTTTATATTTGTTGTCGTATATATCTGCATAAACTGATCCCATCTCATAATATCAATTTTTCTTTATATTTCTGATTAATGAAGACTAATTGAAAATTGAAATTACCAAAAGACCTAATTTCAAACCAATTTTCACGTTAACCTCTAAGAACATTAAAACAGATTTGTCCCGAAATTTTATTCCCTTGCCATGCTTCGTAAAGCGTCTAAGCGTTTTTAGTAAACGATTCAAGACATGAAAGATGGAAATAGCAATGCCACTAGCAATAAACAATTCGAGAGAGCCAAGAAACACTATAAAGTTTTTGACAACAATCTCTCTGACTCGTAAATAAACCGCAGGTCGGTGGGGAAGTCACTAGTCGTAGAAATGCCATCTACATCGCCTTTTTCCGCGTGTTAGAGCGTCACGGAGATTCTACAACTCTTCCAGCTCGGTTTTGGAAGCAACTGCTGGCACTTCAACCGCCCATCCTTAATCACTTTTCCCCTCGTTGTGCCTGCCGCAGCTGTTCCTCCCTCCGCAACCTGCCCCCACCCCACCCCCACCCCCCACAAACCACTTTGCCCACGCTTTGCCCCAGTTTCTCCCTCCCCCCTCTCTCTCTGCCCCCTTCATTCTTTGAGTTGTTCTCGTTTTTCGTCCTTCTCATCCTCATCCCTTTCCTATCTCTTTGCTAGTCTAGAATCATTATGTTGCATCCCCATTCCACCTCTGATTTAGAGTTCTTGCTCGGTTCGCTCTCTTTAGTTGAACTGAGATGTATGAGAGCATGTGCCCGTTTTGGCGAGCTCTCCTTAGAACTGTAGAAATAATTCACCAGTTATTTCCTAAACTAATGCGTTTTTAATGATCGACTTTCGATATTTTTCTGCCAGTGCCAATTCAGTTTTTTCCATATAAGTTTGTATGTATGTATATATATATATATATAATAATATATTATATATATATATAATAATTTATATATATATACATATATTCAAATTTTGATAATTCCGTGAGAATCCATTTTCAACATCTTTATTTATAACCGGGATATCTATATACAAATCCTTTTTGTGCAAATAGTTGTTTTTTTGTACATCTCATCGCGAGATTGCAGTTGTAGTGAATTCGTCTGCGTTATGGGACTACATGATTTAGCTACAATGAAACCAAACGTTTTAAATTGTCCAAATTTTGTGTTTGATATTTTATTTATGTGTTTTTAGTGTAATCGCATACCAGCCGTTATAACGATTTCTAAATTGAGTTCTACAAAAATGATGACCGACACTCCGTGAATCTTTCCGACAGAAATTTGCTGTAAAAAATGGTATTACGGTAACCATACTAAGTGGTAAGAAAACGTATTTTCCGTAATCTTCTAATTTTACGATATATTACAACAAACGTATATGTATTGAATAGAACGGATAATATTCGTAACTGTCAGCAGATAATGCGTGGCTGTTTCAGTACTTAGTTTATTTTATTCAACCAATCATTTTAATCTTCCAATTGTTCAAAGAGCCCAGCAACTCACATCTGTCACACATATATTATTTTTTCATTGCCTATATTTGGCATTACTTGAACCAATTTTGTATATTTTTGAAGCACATTTTGAGGAGTAACAGTGAATTGCATCTATGCTATTTTTTTTGGATTCTTGAAGACCCTCCAAGGTCCTTTTGGCCAAATTTGGGAAGAAAAGGTACACAGAAGTTACCCAGATTTTTTTTTTACCTGTCCAAATAGTATACAATTTTACTTTTATGTATAGTAGACA
>BOPP01000094.1:768555-828370 GCA_017312745.1 Gryllus bimaculatus
ATATATATATTCAAATCTTTGATAATTCGTGAGAATCCATTTCACATCTTTATTATAACCGATATCTATATACCAAATCCTTTTTGTGCAAATAGTTGTTTTTTTGTACATCTCATCGCGAGATTGCAGTTATAGTGAATTCCGTCTCGTTATGGGACTACATGATTTAGCTACATGAAACACAGTTTTAATTGTCAAATTTGTGTTGATATTATTATGTGTTTAGTTATCGCATCCAGCGTTATACGATTTCTAATGAGTTCTACAAAAAATGATGACCGACATCCGTTAATTCCGACAGAAATTGCTGTATAAATGGTATTACGTAACCATTACTAAGTGTAAGACACTATTTTCCTGTAATCTTCTAATTTTACATATATTACACAAACGTATATGTATTGAAATAGAACGGTAATATTCGTAACTGTCGCAGATAATGCGTGCTGTTTCAGTACTAGTTTATTCAACCAATCATTTTAATCTTCAATTGTTCAAGAGCCAGCAACTCACATCTGTCACAATATTATTTATTTTCATTGCTATATTTGGCATACTTGAACGCAATTTTGTATTATTTTGAAGCACATTTTGAGGTAACAGTTTGAATTGCATCTATGCTATTTTGGATTCTTGAACACCCAAAGGTCTTTGTGCCAAATTTGGGAAGAAAGGTACACAGAGTTACCAGATTTTTTTTACCTGCCAATGTATACAATTTTACTTTTATGTAATAGACACTCTACTCACCTACCTGCCACCTAATAGAATATGCTACTTGAATGGTTGTGTAAAGAAGGGCTGTCCAGCTATCCATTTGTTGTAGCCCGTGAGATGTTATGAGGCAAACGTGAGTCCCTTGCATCGATGTCAGGCGGGAATATTGCGCCAAGCGCACGCGCCCTGTCGGTGTCAACAGCCCCTTGATGTAAAAGAGGGTTACGTTTTGATTTAAGGATTTTTCCCCAAGTAAATTCAGAAAAATACAAAATCATCACATTCCGCTTCACTTTCTTACGCATGGCACGGTCTGATTTCATGCGTGGTTCCACCCGCCTCCCTTTCATTCCAGACCAGACGGGCAAAATGCCCAACAATACGGAGTCACGTGATAATCGCCTGACTAATGAAAATGTTGCCCGCCACCACATTAAAGATACCA
Organism: Gryllus bimaculatus; assembly: GCA_017312745.1. Taxonomy (NCBI): domain Eukaryota; kingdom Metazoa; phylum Arthropoda; class Insecta; order Orthoptera; family Gryllidae; genus Gryllus; species Gryllus bimaculatus. The sequence continues at coordinate 769,718 of BOPP01000094.1, forward strand.
CTTGTGGCCATTGAGACTTCGCAAGTTAGGCACCCCTGGTATAAAGAATACACATAATTTTGATATATTAAAAAAATATTCCCGTATTTTCTTAAAAATAACCTTTATTGCGAATTGACTATGTAACGTCTTTTCTCTTAATTTAAAATATTTTTCTTCTATTCTTCTATAAAACGCTCAACTTCCCGAAACCTCATCGTTTTATGAGAATTATAAATATTTACTATTGACTTATTAAGTGGGATTTGTTTAAGCAATATTTATTTGGAAAAACATACCGTATATTTGTCTCAGATGTAGAAAATATTAGTTGTTAAAGAAAGATATACCTTTTTATTCTGGATGCAATATTATTCACCATTTCGAGAGAATTATAGTTCATTATATTGTCTTATCAGCGTATTCTTCTCCTGGTTTAGTCTTTTTGAATCTAACAAAGAACATCGCACATGCGCAACCGAATGACCGTGTCTGAGAGGCGATTTTTGCTTTTGTAAATACGCAAATTTATGTAGAGATGTCAAGGTATTATTGACGAATGGTTGAATCATAAAGCGATCCGTTTTTCAGCCTTTATCAGTCGACTGGGCATGGAACGCATACACTCGTTGTTACGTCTAATTAGACCCACTTCCGCTTTAATGGCGTCCATCAACGCGATCTTTAATTAAGATTAAAATTAGCATAGGAATATCGCTTTTATCAGATATGGCACGCCATTAAATGGCTAGTGGGTCTTTATCTCCCACTCTATCAAAATGTACACTCACTCAGTGACGGTTTGAATGTTAGCTTTGCAAGAGGCTTTTGAGGCAAAAGATCCTGTAATCTAAATATGCGATACGAACGCCCCATTACGTAGATAAATAGTGGACAACGTGAGATGTACTTCTAATACTTCTCACTGTGATTAACTAAAAAATACTTTCTGCTTTGAATTAACAACTGTTAGAATATTTCATTCAAAAGTTTTTAATACAAGTTTTGCAGGTGTAGTTTCTATACTAGTTCCTTATCGGCGCTCTATCTGTATTTTCAAGAAGAGGTAAAATAATGGAAGCGGTAAATTCGAGTTTCCCGCTCTTCGTTTGCAGGGGTGTCCATATATAAGGCCGTCGCGTCGTATAGCATCAATATATAATGACCTTAATTGAAATTAATCCAATTAGATTATAACTCTTAAAAATACGATTAAAATATAATATGAAAGAATTTGATATTTTGATATTGCTACCGTACGCGGCTTTGTTACAGATGTCGTGTATGTATATATATATATATATATATATATATATATATATATATAATATAGTGTTATAATACTTGATGTTTTAGCACCAGTAGTTTCACATAATCGCTAATAGAATAGACGTTTTTGTTATTCCGCGGCATCAGCATTTGATGTGGAAGTCTACCACCTGGAATAGGTATTTATGTTTGATGGTCATCTGCAAGTATGCGCGACTGTGATGAGCAAAATCCTGACCGGACAGGGGTTTCACGAGGTGTATGAAACGTTGTAAGTCGCAGGGGCGAGATGCTCAAAGATCTCCTGTGGAATCTCCTGCAGAAAATCGAAGCGAGTGTGTCCACTCTACAGTGCGGATCCGTAAATTTCCCCATGAAATTGTGCTTTCTTTTTTTGACGACCACGAGTAATTTACTTTCTGGATACGTCTCGTAAATAATTCAATTTACGGATTCATTCGATTTATCGGTGTGGGAACAGCCGAAAATGTCGGTAGAGGAAATGAAGGTGATTGAAAACATTGGAATTATTGTGGAATTCGTGTAATGGATGCTGTAGAGGTTCCCATGCAATTAGAGCGCTGAATTGTACAACTGAAAAATCTGGCACGCTGCGTGGTCGGTGGGCAGCGAGGCGGTTGGGGCTCGCGGCCAGCGTTGGGGCCTCCGGGGACAGGCGACCATGCAGCAGCCGGCTCCCCGACACCCCACCGCCAACCGCTGCCAACACGGAAAGCGAGCGTTCGCAGCACGCCACGGGGGCTGTCAATTTGTGTGAGGATAAGGGTGGTGTGGTGTGTGCGTGCCTTGCACACACGACACTTAACTCTTCCCACAAGAGATCTCTTCCTCGATTTAAATCGATCTTTTTTGAACATCATACCGCACATCCAATAGAAAAGTGACACAAGTGAGAAATCGTCCTTTCTCAGCTAAAAGCTGATAAGAGGTTACCAAGAGGTACTGCTACAATTATGAAGTTGATTTTGAATTAGTTCAATTACTGTCCGCTAGAATGTGAGTATTTGGTACAATCTATAACGAATATTACAGAACTACGAAACTTAAAATTGCAAATTCTGAGAAATCAAAAATTCGCACGTGTGTCACTTTTCTATTGTAGATGCGATACAATATTCAGGAGTATCGTCGACGAAGAGACAATAATATCTGTAATTAATTACAGATATTTCAATTCGAAAATAGTTATCGGCTGAAGTCAAATGTGACCTGTGTATTATCCTTAATAGCTCAGAATTCGTTTGTTTTATAAAAGAAAACAATTCTGTAGAATATATGACCGTTATTGATAATTTACAGGTTTATATTATTATTTCTGACTATACTTGTAGGTTCTTGCGACATATATCAATTTGATATAAATCAGCAATATTGTCTACAATTATAAGAACAAAAATCAATTTCACTCTCTATTGTTTACCTTTACTTACAAGACAAGGAAGGGTGAAAACGGAAAGTAATGCAAAAAGAACAGACATGGTTGGATTCTGAAGCTTTTAAGAGAATCATAAAAAAGAATTACAGTACATTAGGAAGGGATTACTTTGATAGGTCGGGAAAGAAATGAACGTTATGTCGGGCAATGTATGACATTGCAAGAGGTAGTAATGAAGCTAGTTACAAATGAGCTAACTGTAAACGCGCGCACTGACAAAATAAGAGCATGGACGTACATTGCCAGCAATGGTCAAGCACGAGCGGTGAAAGCGGCCTCTTCTTATAGCAATCTCTCTATAGTCAGGTGTAATCGTTCTTGGCTAAATAAGCTACGAATAAATATTCATAATCTCCTTTAAGGCAAAATACCTAGATTAATATAGGATCCGAAAAAGCAGATTTATGGTGTAGGGTACAAAATTGCGTATACTACTAAATCATTTCTTTTTAGTTAAGTGGTACTTTCATTGTAACAAGTTTCCAATCGAGCATTCGGAAGAATAGGACTGAAGATTGTTCTGCCTTGGAAAATGAAGTCAATTTCAATTCAAGAGGTTTATTCGACCCAGATAATTATCTCGAAACGAAAATTTGCCTCGAGGCTTAAATGGCCTCTGGCCTGCTAGCAACCTCAATTACTGGTTTTAACCTTTGTAGAAGTCAAATGAGAGAACCAATTTTACTGTGAATGGGGATAGCAGCAACATAGTAGTTCTTTACACACATACACGCACAAGTTTCAGTAAATAGGATGTTTGACTAGTTCAAACATTGTTTTATACTTCGCAATACATCGAAATGAATTACAGTATCTGGTTTATTCTGAGACCTCAGAATTTAGATTTCGAAGAACGGGCAGTGGTATTTAGATGCGTGTTGTCTTTCGACAGTCCATCTCGGCGTTATCATCAATAGAACCTGATTAATGTGCATATAGTTTGACACTTCATTAATAGTGACTCATCTGTTATTCAGATTCGGGGTCTTAAAATGCTGAGTACCGTGATCAATAGTGGATGATTGTGAATATCTCGCTCTTTTCGCATCCCGCAAGCTTGTTTGACTGCTCTCTAAGAAAACAACATTGCACTCAAAGGGTGCTATAAGACTCGTAAGGATTTCAAATTTTGGTACATATGCAGATCATAAAAAATGGATTAGGAAGACCTGTTCTTTTCTTTGTGCAAAACGGAGAGTGGTACAGCCAAGTTTATGACGCAACAACTAGCAAACATGAGCAGATAATGTTGAAACTTATTACAAGCAAAATTAACATTTCACTTTAAGGCTGGTATATGCACAAAGGTGTTGAGCCAACCTGCAGACAATAGAACAAATCAGCGAATATGTATTGACTTACCCTGGTGTAGAAAGTACCATAAATTAATTAGGGTACTAATTAGTTTGGGTTCTCACGCAGGGGAGGAGACAGATGAAGAGCACGAGGCAAACAAACGCGCTGACGATTTCCCGACGCGGTGAGGTACGCGTGTAGAGGATGCTACGGCTTAGTGTCGTTCGGATGGCGTTTACGAGTTAGTGATGCTTTATAGATCAGTAATTAGTAGGGAAAAGTGGCAAATATAAATGCAACGGTAATCGCGTGCGTGGGAGAAGGAGATGCCTTGGTCTGGACCGGATTCAACAAAAATGAAGCTTTGAGAGGACATTGGTCGACGTTCAAGGGGGCTGAGAACGACCAAAGGAAAGTGACTAAAAAGGGGACATGTTAAATTATCTGGTGTGGAAAGATCATGTTTTGGAGTAAATTTAGAATTCTAGATTACGATTTAAAAAAGAAAATGGCTTTGCATGCAAGGGGAAGGGCCTAGGAAAAGAACAATACACAATAATGTCGGTTTCATGATAATGTTTTTGAAATTGTTGTACTTATCAAATGCAATGTTAGGATGTGGTATGCATGTTTATTGCAGAATATAGATGGCAACTTTGTCAACTTGAAGGAAGCATTATTATTCCTGGCTAGTACGTAGTAAAGAGACTTTCCAATAACACGTAAGGAGGAAACAAAATTAACTTACGTAACTTTTTAATGACCGAATATCTGTAAAGACGGTATATCTGACTCCCTAATCAATTTTATCAAAAGGCCCAGCTTTGGTGTACCCTTCGGGCTGTTGTCGGGTGAAATATTAAATTGAAAATGATGCAAAATAAGCAACTAAGAAGGTACCAGGAAATGAGCCCCGTCAGACTACAATACATTTAATTGTCAGAGCAATAAAACCGTTCAAAATAAGAACTTCTGGTTATTGTTTATGACGTGCGTAATTGCTAGCGCGTGTGAAGACGATCCGCGTTTTGCGTTGTGGAGGTAGAAGTCTTAAGGAGCGTGGGCGCGAGCGGGAGTGTTGGCATGTGTGTGAGGAGGCGCGCGCCTCGCTGTCGCAGCTGGACCCGGACGAGGAGGAAGAGGCCAACGAGGCGCTGGACATGTCGTGGCCCAACACGGCGCGCAAGCGGCTCACCTACCTGCTGGTGGCGCCCATCGTGTTCCCGCTGTGGATGACGCTGCCCGACACGCGCACTCCGCGAGGTGAGAGCGCCGCGCCCGCCGCCGACGGGCGCCCCCGCACGCGCTTACCCCCCAGCTCCTGGCCCCGTTCTCACCCCCACCCTCCCCATCCTCCCCCTCTCTCGCCCCGCGCCCCTCGCCCCTGTGCGCGCGCCCAGCTGTCTTTCTCCCGCTCGCCCAACTCAAGTTTTTATTATTTTCAATATGTGATATTTTTCAGAATACATTTTTTTAGAAACTGAAAAAAACGAACACACAAAACGAACAAATGCATTAGCACGCTTCGGAAAACGTTTAAGTGGTAAAGACAAACCATTTGGTGGCATTGAGTCATGGCTGGGACGTGATCAGTAATTGAGGGAATAATCAATATACTAAACATGCATACTGAGATGTAGGCAACCCTGTCTATCTACTCCAAAATAATTTTTGCATAATACAGAGAATTTAATTTTAATATATTCCCAACCGTGTAATTTATTAATGTCATCCTTTCTTCAAACATCCTCTACTAATCGCTGCCTAAAGGGTTGCCTATTTTGCAGTCGTTACGTGCACCTCAAAACCGCCCACTTTGACAATGTTCGTGATTTTAAAATACTTGTTCTTGCGCACCTGCACAGTTAGTTTCGATGTTTAACGAAGATAATTACGATTTAAGTGAATTCCTGAGTTACACTAACACTTTCTAATTTGAATGGGAAAATGTTCACTTCTTTCGTAAGAAGAGTAGAGATATGCATTTTCTTTGTTATTCTTCAGGCTATAGATCAGTGTAAAACTGAGACTTGTCTAGCTTAATGTGTGTATTTGCGTTTCAAGAAGGTTTATGGCTCAATTGTTCTTTCACACAACGGAACGAAAATAACTGATGTTCGAAATGTAGTAAAATACACCCCACATGAATATCTCCATTTCTAGCTGAAAGTTTCGACAATGCTACAGACTCAAGGGGAACTCGATGATGAGTAAATGCAAGAGTATTATTAATTTAGTAAGAGAATTTAGTAAGAGTTCATACAGCACAGTATGTTAATTCGCATCATTATATATTTATTCTACGGTGATATGGTTTCATAAATCCAAAAAGAAACAAATCTTTTAAAAAACTCTTAATTATTTTATAAAGGATATAAGTCAAAGGTATAAAAACTGTTCCGTACATCACAGAAATGCATATTTGAAGTTACAGAGTATCCCACACAGTCAATAACGACTAGTTTCACAAGTTTTGTTGAGAACATAAAACTCCCGGATGCCAATTGTGGATGTTATTAAGTTATTTTTTCTCTGAACTAAGGAAAAGTAACATACTTCCCGATTCAATTTTATTGCATGTGCACATGAATTTGTTATTCAAGGTATTTAAGAATGTTCATTTCTATTATAGTTACTTACATATTACGTTCATGTAAAAAATATATACCTTATTTAACAATTCTTGATTTATCATATTTTCTTGTAAATGTTCATCTAACTTTACTTTTAATGTTCATTTAACGTTAAGAAATCTCTTTTATTCGCATTAAAGCACTTGTTTATAACCTTTTGTTTCTTTAAAAAAAATCATTTGGATATTATGAATCGCAATATAAATGTTTTGATGTGTTGTTCTTCATATGAAGCATGTCTGTTATTTAACATTTTAAAATATTTTTTCATACAAGTACTCTGTTTACAGATATTTAAAAATACAATATTGATCTATACTATACGTAATATAATGTATATTGTTCATTCTGAATGGCTCGTTATATGCAATTCTTTCGATGTGGGAGAATATAGAAGGACCACATATTAGTAGTATGAAATAAAGGAAAACAACACCAACATTTTTATTATTATGACATATTTTTGGTTTTAGCCGAGTTTTCATACGACATAATATTTTTAATTGATATGTTTCAGTTAATTGCAATTAATATGGTCAGATAAGATGTGCCTTCACATTACAAAATTACACAAAATAAAATATTATTTTAATATTTCTTTATTTATCGGAATGAATCAAAAATGAAACGAGGTTTTTGTCCGGTGAAAGACGTTTTAAAAAATATTACACCTCTCTGGCCTCTAATTATGTGACCATGACCCAATAACACGCGCAGTTCGCATGACATGTCAGAAACAATGCAAAGTAGTTTTCGTTTCTTTGTCCAGCAAGTTTGTTAGATTGTTATTTTATGAGTGAGGTTTTTCTTTAGTTCACGTATTGCGGCAGAGTGAAAGAAATAAGCATTCCTTGCAATCTTCAAATTCTTTCAGAAGTTTGGTGTTCAGGTGGAAGAACGTCTATAATTTGCCTACGTTTTCTCCCAGTAAATGCAAAGATATGTACAAGAAAGAAAACGTATTGTCGTATGAAAGTTTATATAGACGACCAGCAAACTAGGAAAAATCTGAAATAAAAGAACCAAAACTAATATTAGTTTGATATTGTACTAGATTACGTTGACATTGACATTGAATAAATTTTATTCAATAAACAAGAGAGGGGGAACAATTCAGTTTTTATTAAAATATTCATCATACACAAAGAAAATCTTGTCGAAAATCGGCAAATTAAATTTACCAGTAAATGATGATTTTGTAAAAGAAGAATCTCTAAATGAAATATTATACGTCAGCGTATACGATATTTTTCGGTAAAAGTGTTTCAAAACGGATACTTTTTTATACTCGTATTTGCCTGCAAGTTCAAAATAAAAATGACACACATTATTAATAGAGACTCTCAATAATAACACTCTAATGTTCAATTAATTATATTAGTAAAATTATTATTATTAACAATAAGTAATTTATATTAAAGCAGCTGGAATAGACTTTAAAGAAAATTTGAGATATTGACTTGCAAAAATGGTGGAAATGATTGTTATTAAGGGCTCAGATAAGCACAAAGATACACTGTAGTAGATCCTTGCACTTGGTTGTATTAGAATAAAAAATATTTTAAATGAATTAAAAATATGTAATTGAGCGTCATATCGACTAAAGCGCTGCCTTTTTCCAAGTTTTGCACATGTCTTGCAAATCTCTCATGCATAAAGCACGGACGTCAAGTCTACAGTAATTTCCACAAGACTGCAAGAAAAACATCATACCACTCAAGGCCAATGAGGGAAATTTATCACCACGCTGTTAAGAGGGCATCTTTCGTAGATGGTGTTTCTGGAGGTCTCGACATGGAGTTGGCGATGTGCCGCTCAGAACGGAGTTCAAGAGCCACAGTAGTTGGCACTCCATTTGTCCCCGTCATCCCATCTCGTCAGATGTGAGGCTCCTCGCTAAATATGACGAGCCCCCGTTTGGCAGCCAGATAGAAGAATTCCGCTTCAACATCACTCTGGGGGAGTTTAACGTACGATACGAAACAGTCTCATCTACGCCGACTTGTATGTCCTGTTGAGTATTCTATCTAATACGAAAGAAGAATGCGAGGAAAGATATTTGTATGTGGGTACGTATGTACTTACCATTTTAGAGTCAGATTAATACCCCTTTGCTAGCTAGCGGTCTTCCCAGGTTCGCGCCCAGTTTTCATTCATTCTTCACTTCTGCGAGACTGAAGGGAGGCACGTGGCGAGCATCACGTGTTCCCATCTACCTCACTTCGCCTGCCTGAGCCTCTCTTTTGTCCCGCAGCAATAGAAACTGAGACCATTGTATTAGAAAGCTGCAGCTACATCTTTGCCCCAACTGGAAAAGATATTTAATACGTATACACTTCCCCAATTTTACAATAATTTTTTCACAATGTTAGTTAGACCATTCCCATTTGATCGTTGCCATTAACGTTATGTGATATACATCGATGGACCATTAAAAAGACAATAATCAAGACAATCATTTATCTCCGAAATTTATTTACAAATATGGTTACCTTTGGTTACAAACATGGTCATCCATGGTTACCAAACATCGTTGCCTTTGCCCTCTTCGAAGAACGGCACTTCCTGATGTGAGAGGCCTGAACTTTGAATGCTTTCAAGCTCCAGTTTAGTCTAGAAGCTCTGGCCTTCTAGCCAATTTTTCATTTCGGGAAAAAGATGAAAGTCACTTGGAGTTGAGTCTGGGATACTCATTTGCCCCACAAGCTGTTTGATTGCAGCAACATCGTGCGAGTGGGAATTGTGAATGAGGACATCCCCAGAAGGCAGCGTTCTTTTTTTTACTTTTAAGTTTGAACCGTATACTCGGCTCATACTTCCGTAAACTTCTGTTGCACAATTCCCTTCTTGCATAAAGTGAATAACCCAGCTTAGCTCGCACTTGGGGGGGGGGGGGGGTGAATCACGCCTGCCGTCTTCAAGTGCATAAGAACTTAACTCCAATTGGCGATGTGGCTGTGGTTAAAGTTATGGTGAGAGAGATGGGCAGGAATGCGCTGCTCTCCCCAAAATCCTCCTCGCCTTCCTGTCTAACGGCTCAATCGGAGGCCGAAAAAGCAGCCCTCTTGTATATTCACTACAATAGTAGTTTATGCAATTAGTTAATAAGCTTTATTGCATGAGTACATGTTTTGAAAACGAGCGACTTTCGGAGCGAGTTTTCAAATTTGTACGAATTTAATAAAGCAACATTATAAACGAGTTGTATACTATATTTTTTGTATAACAGCATTATACATTTATAAGAGAATCAAACTTAATTTTGCGAAACAACTCCCCTGTGACGACTCGGATATTTGACATCGTGCGAGTAAACGGTGGTCGGCTGTTCCGTTTAGCTCTACCTCCCCCCGATTCTCTCGCTAAGATTGGCTGAATGGGTGATGACGCAATCATTCGTGACATAAAATCTAATACATCATCATTTGTCCCGTAAAGTGTCTGATTATGATGATTTCTTGCAACAGAAAAGGTTTTTTTGTAATGCTGGAATACAAAAAATGAATTTACTTAATTCAAGATTTTGTGTTAACTAATATCAACGGATATGTATCTCTTGAGTGAAAACTATGATATCCTTAATCATTGTTTCTTGAAAGTTGAAAAATTAAACTAGTTTCAGACACATTAAGGATTAATGTTAATAATGATGATAATAATACTAATAATACTAATAATACTAATAATAACCGTGAATTAAACATTTGGCTAGCAACAAAACGTAAATTCATAATTTGGTTCAACCACAAATAAACAAGAGAGTTCGTAATTCCGGATGCGAGGCCTGATGGACGCGCCGCGACCGTCGACAGCGGACGGGATCGATACCCGCGAAATGATTTAGATCAGGCATCAAAAGGAGGCAGATAGGATCTCCGGAAAAGAGCCATTTGCTATTTTTACGTACATCTTCCTACACAAAGCAATTCTCTCATCTACTGAAACATTTAGAAGGAAATTAAAGAATATTTGCGCGTATTTATTACAAAGTCTTGTACACATTTTATACATTTTAAGATCGTATGTGAGGGCCTTACATGCGGTGTATGGATATTTGCCAATACATTTTCTTTGTGATTTACACACTTGCAGTACGTATAATTTTTTGGAAGTGTGGATGCACTGTCTGTGCAGTACAGTACTAGAACGTTATTTTTATGCAAAATTGTTATGTTCTAAAAATATAGGGCATATCGTAACAGGAATCTTTATAGAAATCGAGAATAATTTGCTGCCAAATTCGAAAAATTATTTAGTACCGATTGTTTTTGATTGTGTTTGGATTCAGGTCAAAGGTACCTTGCAGGAGCAAAATTATTCCACTTAACAATACGTCTGTCGTAAATGTACTATTGTTAAGACTAAGTTTTATGAAATGAAGAACAGCATTTTTAATGTTTCAAATTATTTGTCTTGAGTACGAACATAGGAATATAGTTTCGACAATAGTATTGGTAAGCTCTAACAGTAAACAAACATTTTACGCTACTTTTAAAACATACAGTGAAAAACATGGACGTTCGTTTAGATTGCTACAGCCTCCAAATATTAGGGTTAATGCTTATTTGGGGCTCGAAGCTCATCTTTCCAGAGGGCCACTCCACTGAAGTGCAGCAAAACTTTCTCATAAGAAACACAACACTGCTCTTTCGAGACGCACTTTAATCGCGATGTCAAACGAAACCGCAGTGTCCTGTTCGTGATCTTTCACATAGAAGAAGTAGGTTTCTTATTTCCGACGCATCCACGAGAAAAACGATAAAAGAAACCGCAAGGCTCTTGACTCATGATGTTAGACAATGAAACAGTAAAGATCAGAATTTTAAGTGGAAATGACAAGTTCCCTCTGATTTGGAATTATTTCCAATATATAGTTGAATGTTCAAGTTAATAAACTTTATATAAACATAACAGAATTTAGTAAACGCTTTGGAACTAGATACTTGATCGCTGCTCTATTCTCATTGAGGATTCAATTAAGAACATACGGATTAAATTGTTTCGAAATTCAACATGAAGCAAATAGCAAGGGATATCTAGAATAGAATCATTGATTGAACAACAAAGGGAAATTTCCGCTTGACTTGGAAACCTTCCAACTCGGCGGCCCCATTTGTGGGCAGGAAGGGGGCGGAAGACACGGGAACTCCGGGGCGCCATTTCGCTTACGGCGCACGGGAAAATAGGAAGTCACTTCAACTTTTTGCCTCAGCGCCGATGGTGTATTGGAACCCGCATAACGCCGCGGCGGCGACGGTATAGCGGTCAGCGTTTCGGACTGTTGCCCGCACGTTCGCGGGTTCAAACGCAAACGTAGCTGTGGATTTTAGGGCGAAAAAATCCTTCCTCGCTGGAGACGTAAACCTGGTTGTCCCATTAGTAGATTTACTGCATGTAAAAGATCCTCAAGCCTTAATGAAGCTTCTGAGCTAATTTCAAATCGCCTATTTTGTCGCCCAAGAAAGACCTTTCTAGGCTAGTAGGTGAGAGGAGCTTAGCGAAAATTTGCGTGGTCAGACAGAAGAGCGGGCCTCATGGCATAGGTCTCGCCACGTAAGAAAAGGCTTCAATTAAATAATTCCAAGTTACATGCTAACCAAGAATTGATACGACGTGGATCAGTGAGACACTTAACATGAATTGCCGTCATTTGAATCCATTGCAATTCTTGTATTTGGTAATTTTCAGATAAAATGTTTTAAATATAACTAAGATAGTATTTCTTCTTAAGATAGTATTTCTTCTTCTGAAAGTTACAATTTAAATAGGGATGCTTCTTTGAATGGCAAAGGAAAACAAACCACCTGGTACTTTTACTCCAGTAAGCTGTATGCAAACATAAAGTAGGTACATCGACATTTCATTTTGAAGAGAATCAGGAATAGCCCCAGATTGGTTTGGCTTTTTTTTCATTGGGAGAATACAATTTTCTTTTTTCATTCTAAAACTTCAGAAGATGGTCTGAAAGTATGAAGTTCTCTGCGATCTCTATTTAATACTAGGTGGGAAAAATAAGAGCGGCTCAAATGCTACTTATTTGAAAATTTGACCAAAAAATATTTAGGAATGTGGTATATTTTCGATCGCCGAATTATTTTCTCCTAGTGTCTGTTTACTTCTCTTTTAACGCGTGTTTCTGTTTATACGGAGACTCTGAGTGAAGTTAAATCCAATCGATTCGGGGATTGAATAATATATCGAGGATTGATTGATGTTCTGATGCAGAATATCAGAATTAATTCTTCGTTCTTTGACGAAGAACAAAGATGATTTGATATTCATAATTGCTTTTCTGAAGGTTAGAACATAATGCTGTTGAGGTATCGAAACGTTTTGTCTTCCATTAACGCTTAGTGGCAGAGTTTGAAGTTTTTGGTTCTGCAACCTTTTAAGAACCGCCTTCCAGATCGTGCAATAGAGAGTTCTGAATGAAAAAAATAACTTTCAACACACACAGCCTTTAGAATCTCACTTCAAACACGAAACATTTCGAGCCAGACATTACAAGATGTAACCTTTTTTGGGAGTTATCAATTACCTTTCTTCACTCCGTATTCGCGCGTGCACGTAAAACTACTTCCATCAGCCTGGCCACGCAAATTGCACGCGGAAAACATCAACAAGGAATTTCAATACGTTACCCATAGTTAATAAAAGCACCAAGAGAGTCGATGTTTGCGGAATGACTCCCGCTTCATGACGATGTGATCCGCTACAGAGGCGTCGATTTTTAACAATACATGGTAGTAGCGTCTTAATTAGAAAGAGCTAGGTTTCTCGGAACCCCGACACCAGGGCCGGATTTACCTACAAGCAAAACAAGCAGTTGCCCCATTCTGCAGCGGAGGGCAGAAAAAAAATTAAGTGAAATGTATTAATGTAAAAAAATGTAACACAAGTAAAAATGTCTATAAAAAATTATCAGTTTTCATTTGTATCTCTACAGAAAGTACTTGTACTATAATATTTTTTTATTTAATAAAGATGGAGCTATTTTTTCGGGGTGGGGGGGCAACACAATTTTGTGCTTGGGGCTCCGCACTTAACTTAAATCCGGTCCTGACCGACACTTTCGCTTGCTCGTACTCCTTGGCCCGAGCAGTGCTGTGCTCTGAGAGCATCTTTGCAAAGAAGTTCAAAGCTTGAATTCTTTGGAATTTGGCTGGTTTTTTTCTGTAACGGAGTTCGCGATTTTTGACGGAAAATAGACTTGATAAAATAAATCTTATACCCGCCACGTTTAAAATACACACGCTTATATATTTAATATATATAGAGAGCTTATAATTGTATTATTACAAGTTAGGCCCAACATTTGAATTATTTTCGGCATTTTATGTGTTAATAAATGCTAACACGTTTCTTGATAATGAAGAAGCTTGTCTCTAGGTTTGAGACACACCACTCCCTCGCAGGATAATTTGCATAAGATACAATCATCTCTAGATCTGTGGACGCGTCACACAAGCAAAGTTGCTGAATTTCTTTGAGAAGGTAGTCATTTCCGTTTTGAGAAGTTTGATTCAGTTTACTCTTAGGATAGGGTAATTTGCATAAGTTACAATCATCTCTAGAGCTGCGGGCACGTCGCACAGTCTGAGTTACTGAATTCCTTTGAGAAGGTAGTCATTTCCATTTTGGGACGTTTGATTCAGTTTACTCATAGGACTTACTAATTCTATAGTCATATTTATTTCAGAAACTGCACAGGGGTATAATATTGTTGATAGTAAATGGTCATGAACGCAAAACTTCACAAACGTTGGTTATCATTATTGACGTCGTTAATATTTGACATCGTATCGACCAAAAAATGGTTTTCCATTAAAATTATTTAATTTGTTTTTGTAGTGAATGGATTCTGTTTCAATATTTATTCGTATTTATTAAATATTTTAAATTAGGGTAATCAAAAATAACGCGTTAACATTTGCATTACTTTATTAATCTCCAAGAATTATAGAAGAAAATTCTTAAATCATATAGTTGTGATTATAAAGAAAATTGCACTGTGACATGAAATAATATATTAATGCATAAATAATAAAATATTATATTAATATTTTAAAATTATTTTTGACATTATTTAAAAACCATTTTCTATCCTTTCGTATAGAATAATTTGAATTTTCCATCAACAGTCGTCACCAATAAAAGATGATTTGCTTTGAACCCATTTGCTCCATGTCAACGGGTTCGTAACTAAAAGTTGATTACAAACAAAATTACCTTAGCTAAGTTTTCATTAATAAAAAATACCGTACGACACGCCGACGCTCGTGTTCGTGCCGAGCACTGGTGCAGCTCGCAGCTCATGTAGAGCTCTGCGCCTCCAGAGAAAGTCTTCAGGCGGCGTAAAGGGGTCCGACTTATTTCTTATATTTAACATAATTTAAAATTGACATTTTATCATTGAGAATAAGAAATAGTCTTATTTTTAGTGAAGCGTAGAACTCATCTTTTCTAGCTAACCTCAATTATCATTTATCTCTAAACGCTGTAGCTCGTTGTAGGAACAGTTGTCAGGAAAATGCCTCAAAACGATTTTGGTCAACTCAATTTCCAAAGAATTGCTGAAGAGTTTACGCGGGTGAAGCGAATAATTCTGTATTAGTATTATGAGAAAATGCATGTATGAAAGAAAAGGTCTGAAATAGTGAAAATATTATTTGAGTCTCGAAAAAGGATTTTAACAGTTTTAATATAACCCGATTATTCAACGTTCTTCTCAAGATTCGAATATGGCGATGCTGTCAAACTGAAACTGCCTCCAACCCAAGCGACTAAGAGAGAGGAGGGTGACGTAAGCCATGTTGCTCCATGAGCGGTCGCGATGCGTCATTGAGGGTCTCAGTATCTGACGTAGTTACGGCGACGTCATTAACTGAGTGACGTCATTTGCGGTGAATGTGGTCGCGTAGTCGATTTGTGACCTCAAGGCGTGTTGGGTTCGCTTCTTTGTAAATTTTCCTGCATGCGTGTGAATGGCGACGATATCGGAGTTCTCTCGTTGTTTCCAGAAACGGCGCTTTCCCTTTCTTGTGCAGATTGAATGCAGAATGTCAACACATGGCAGCAAAACCCCTTGTTTCGTTGCAGTAAAAACGAACGATAAGGGAAGGAACAACCATGAACAGTAGGAAAGTAGAATGAGCGAACATTTCATTCTTTGAAGTTTCATTTGAATCAGTCACCGAATCAGTTCACAGAATCAGTTATTGTTCGTTCAGAACAAAAGGTCAGTTTGACATCTGAAGTGAAATGTCGGATGAACCTATAGTCCACCTGCGAAAGCGGATACCTGGAAAACAATGTAATTGTGGAAATTTAATCGTTTTTTGCTTATCTTGGCGACATAGATTGCAACTAGTGAAGATTGAATGCTGGATTCAGTCAAATAGGTCGCGGTTTTGAGTTAGAGTTTGTTTTATTGATAGATTGATCCGTGAGAGAGTCGCGAAATATTGACCTATTTATGGTTAGGTTGCAAAGTGTCATTAAAATATTTTGGAGAGAGTGGATATTTGAAACTGCGGTTTTCGGTTTTGCGTACTTGAACGCCGATCCACTCGCCCGCCCCACCGAGGAAGGATAAGGAAACCACAGTCAAGCCAAAATGCTTCACAAAACGGAAGGGTTATACTGAAGGAAGTAACCAACTTAGGCCAAAGATGAAAACATTTAAATATTCCTAGTAATTATTAATTGGATACTATTTCGAACAAAACTTATTAAAAAACCTCCAAGTGATCTCTTTGCGTTGTTACGCAAGTAAAGGATATTATTTATGACCAAAGAGAGATTATTAGTAATTCTCGTTTTGTAAGGAATCAAAGACTGAACCTTTTGATAGCTTTTCGGAAGATGAATCTCACTGTACGAGTTTAAAATTCAATGATACGACATATATCATAATTATACACATCGTGACGCGTCCCTTCACTGCAGAAAAAAAATTTGATGGGCAGAAAAACCTTTCCAGACTCGAATATAGGAAAAGTTCATCAGATCGAAAATAGCATGCGAAACCATTAATCTTACCCTAGGTGTATAGTGTACGTATTTTTTCCGGATTTCGATACAAAGAAGCATTCGAAGCGAACAACATGAATCACTATTGGTCCTGAATAATAATCGAGCAGTATGATACGCAGACATTTTATGATTGCGATACTACTATCGATGTGCAATGCTAGTGAGTGTCCGGTGCCATCTGCGACGTTTGGCAATATCAGGAACAATCATAACGATAGTTTTGTGCATCTCCATTCACCCGTCTATTAGTGTCTCTTACAATATGTATCTTTATTCATTATGATTATTTTGTACTTAAACCGTTATATGCTGTACTATTTATAAGTATATTTTAATACTTATATATTTCAAGAAATATGCGTAATTAACCTGGTTATCTGAGGCGGTAATATCACCAACCAACTCAGAACCTAGGTCGAAGGTCGTGTGTTCGAATCCGGCACTGGGAATGCACGCAAGATTGCCGTTCGCGCGTAAAGCCCCATTCACAATGCAAACGTAAGCATAAGCATAGCGCATAAACACAAACATTAACATAAGTAATTGACTGAAGTATTCACAATGTCTAACATAAACGTAAGCAAAATAAGAGTTTCTATTTCCTGCGACATATTCTGGTCCACTATTGGATGTTTGTGAGAATCGATTTCAAGGTATCGACTGTGTCTACGGCCCATATGGCGTTAGTTCTTCTATCGACTTCGCCCCAATTTCGATTCTCGATCGTTCTGTGACTGCTCCATTTCATATGTCTTACTTATGCATAAGCACAGAAGCTTGAAGCTTGCAAATTTTTAAGTTAACGTCTTAGGTTTTATACTTGAGCGAACGCGTCGTGAATGAGTCCGCTTGTGGATGTAGTCCTAACTTTTATGTTAACGCCGTGCTTATGCTTATGTTTGCAATGTGGATGGGCCTTGAGCGTTTCCGTTAGTGTTCTCGCGCTCTACTCACTAAATCGGAGGACCTTGGACGCGGGTTAGGGTCAAGAGTATGGTTTAAGGTTTATCCTATTGGGATGAAGTAGATATGCGGTATCGGTTCGTGAAAATGTAGTAGTATGTAATTAATTCGAAAAGAACGACCCTATCTTGAAAATACAAAAAAATCTCACTTTTGAAGCAGGACAAGTAATCGTTCATTAAACAATGCTTTAATCGTTATGTTTAAATTGCTGCAATTAATGCTAAATTAAGGTTTAAAACTAAGGATTAATCTTGGAAAACCCTTGGCTAAACGATAACCCTTCCCAATTAGAACTTCCATAGGAATGATTCTTATAGAAATCAATCAACATGCAGTTTGTAATGGTTTAATCGAGTTAAGTGAGACCTTTCTGCTCTACGTTCCCATATCTCATTTTATATCCTATAAACATTCACGCACATCATCATTCCGTTCTTTCATCATTAGCCATAACATTGAACTTGAGCCTCATCGTCCGTGAGTGGGCCATTTCGTGCAATTCACTGGGAACTTCATAAGTATGAATCATTATAAAGAAATAATAAATATGAAATATTTATTAATTAGAATGCTCGTTAGATTGGTATAGAGAGCATACCAGGTCACAATATAATATTTATTACAATATTTTTTAAATTCATTCAAATACTTTACAATAAGACCAAAAATATTTACCAGCAAGAAATCATTATCTTAAATATTGATGTACTTGAAAAGAATAAATGATTACGGACGTATTGCATATTACGCATTAAAAACCACATTCATTAGAGCATTCATTGAGCAAATCTGCCATTCCTTGAAAGCATAATCACTCGTGGCCGGTGTTCTCATCAGGGCAGGAAGAGGGGTTCCAGAAAGAGGAATAATGGCTCGTTGTCGCGTTCTTGGCTCTCGCTGGGCAGAACGCACCTACGCCCTATCACAGGCGGCCGCGCTCAGCGGCGGGTGACGTCACGGCGCCCACCATCACCACCGACCAACCTCACCGATCCCAACGCTGGCCAACCTCCCGTCGCCGTGCGAACACCGGAGGGCTCTTCGCCCCACCTCCAGAGCGCGATTTCACCGCGCCGAGCAAAGTGATGCCTGAGTACCGGAATCCCCCCTTCCTCTCCGCCCCCCCACCCCCACTCGCGACCTTTTCGGCGCGCAGGGGGCGGCGCGGCGCGGGCTCGATCGGAGAGGCCCGACACGAAACCGCTTCACACCGACAGGCGAACCAAAAAAACCGGGGGCCCCCCCCCCCGGCCCGGCCACGCAGGGCCAGGGCCGGGAGAGTGGGGGGGGGCGAAACAGAAAGAGGGGGGGGGGGGGGAGTGGAGTGGAAACGCGAGCCGCGAGTTCAAAGGTCACTGCGGCGCCGCGGGCTCCAGGAATTGGAGACTAAGCCCCCGCGAGACAAGGGCTCGAAAGGGGAGGCTCGCGCGTTAGCCACCTCCTCTTATCAGCGACTCAAATGCACGCCCCAAGCTTTTAGAAAAGTAATATATATTTATACACACATACATATACATAACATGCAGGGTGTCCTGGGAGGGAACATCGAAACTTCGCAAATAAGCGTTAAAGACAATTTTAAGTATATTTTGCCTAATAAACTACCGGAATATTTCGAATGGTTGAGTCGTGTTAAGCACTCAAAAGTTAGTTTGAAAAAAATGCTTTCTAGATAACAATGTCCATTGCAGAAGCTTAGATACGCTCAAGAAAGGTGTGAATTGTTTATTATTTACAAAAGAAATGGTTACATTTGTTCAGAAAGAAAAAAATTAACCGAAAAATAAAAAAGCAGTCGAAATATATAAATTGGATGCTTTTTTTCTTTATTTCTGGGTTAAGTTTTGCCTTTTCAAACAAATTAATTGAGTGTACGAGTAAGAGTGGCGCAAGGGAGAGCTCTAGACTAAAACCCTCCCCATGACTCCGTTAGTTATTCTGAAATAAAATAGCGTTTACTCATATTCAATAATAACGAAATTTATTCAGTATCTCCATTCCATACGATGTAAATAATTTTAAGTCAACAAATAGAAATATTTTTTAAAATTCACCGTAAATGATATTCTTTGCACGAAGTCCGCTGGACCCTGCACCTACAGACCCTCTACAGTCAGAATCCTGGTACCACTGTCGCTGTGATCAATATGCATCCCTAATTACATTGCACGCACACATACATACACACATACATACATACATACATACATACATACATACATACGTAGGATAATTCTGTTTGTATCACTGGTATGATTATTATGAATTTCTACGTACATTCTATTTTACATCCTGTCAATGTAATTTGCCTACCTTATTTGCGAAAATTTGTGAACTGTCCACAAGTTTTATTTATGAAAACAAAGGATCACTCTTTTAAAAACAGTTTAATTTACAATTTCTTTATAACATTTCTTTATAACTCTTCTGTGAACATTCATCGTTTCGACGAGATATTTCGTCTTCTGGTACATCTTAACATAATTATGGGTTTGCACAAATTTGTTGTTGAAAACTAGTAAACTAAATTAAAGTTAGTAAAAAATAGTGTGATAAGTCTAAGCCTATAAGAAATTAATATTATGAAACCAAAACTATTTCTTTGTGTATCTTTATTTCTAGATTTAACAATTTCAGCAACATAAACTTGTAATTTCTAGATATATATTTCGAGTACAAATACGAATGCTGGTCCTCTGCGATCATGTCGCTCTGTCTATAACCTTATTTTAAAAGTAAAAGAAACTTAACATACAGAAAACCAGAATTTGAGCCAGTAGATTGTATTCTTGTCCAGTGAATCTTGACTCCGTTAATAGTCCATTCAATTACTAATCTAAGTGGCCATGAATCCATGCCATGAATCCATGACAAAATGGAATCGGCATACTAAATCTAAACAAAGTGGTGTAATTTAAACTGCTCGATTAGGCTACTATAATAATTGGGACTACGGGTATTGTTAGAAATAAGCAGTCTTTTTGACTCACTTCGCTCACACATTTCCTAGTTCAAGATGACAAGGTCCCAGCATTTGCTTTCACGATTAACATAAAACGACATTGAATCTGTTGAATTCTTACTTTCTTGTGCATTTTTAGCAAAAACAAGTTTATACTACTTACTTGTTATTACGCAATATGAAAATATTTTCATCTTACATTTTAAAACCTCAAACGGAAGATTAAATCAGCACATGCTTTCGAACTTAGTGAATTTCGTGTAAGTTATCTCACCGCGAATCACAAAACAAACAAAACACTCAAACATTCTATTACGCTACATCCAATAACTGCATTACGCATGTGAACAGTGCAATAAAAAGTAATTGTGAATCGCAAAGACATTCCTCCTCAAATTACGAATTCTGCCGTGATAATCAATAAGCAATTACCAATAGAAATAAATTAATAATAAATAATAGGTATTTCCCATTTTAACACATACATAAATGTAAAAGAATGTCCAGAATAGTCTCATTTTGTAAGGTTTCAGTCTCAGGAACATAACTGCGGATCCTCTTCCAAGATCTCCAAAATAAGGTTTTAATAGACAGGATCACCTATTTCCGAGTTATATGCAATCAAACACGCGCCAGAAGAGAATGATCGACCGTGTGAGAGAACTTTTCAAATTGCATTTGATAAAAATGAAAGCCTTTGTTGTAGATTTAGAAATCTCAATCCTTTCTATGCATCGCCTCTTTTAAAAAATGAATTCCTTCATCGTCCCCTCTTCATATCTTTCTCTGAGTATGATATTCGGCCTGCGTCATAAAGCAAATTATTGCACTTAAATGACTTAAAGAAAACAGGGAATATGAACTACAGTTTTGAAAAAAAATTGTTTATTACAGTTATGCTTTTTTGTAGTATTATCATTTTTAATTTTTACAAATATAAACAGATTTTAAAAACAGAATTACAGGTTCTATTTTGAACAATGATCGATTTTCATTCATAAGCTTTTTTGAATCTCCAAAAAATCTAATTTGTAAATGTAAGACGTTTTGAAACTTTACTATAATAAACATTTATCAGCTTCATTAATAAATGATTCTACTGAACGGGATTTTAATCTGATTGTACTGATTCGTCGCCGGTGTATATTCGTCTATCCCCCCAAAATGAACCCCTTGACCATCATTGATTCCATCTAGTTCCATCCTAGAAGTGTCATTGACTCCAGGGGGGAGGGGGGCGATACAGACACCGTTGGGAGACCCTGAAGTACGAATACATAGGAAGATACACATACGTCAAATGTTCGAGATTATTCATATTACCTCATTGTTCCTAATTTAAAAAAAACATTGGGTGTAAGAGGAGAAAAGGGGATATTTGCAGAAATAACATATTATGTTATCGGGACGATAGAAAGGTTGCCTCAACCAGATGTTAAACAAATCAGATGACCACAGTCAACGACTAACAATTATTGGGGAACATTGTCTAAATATATAATTGTGTGTACTCGTAGTATGGTCCCTACAATACTTACGGTTTTTCACATTTAGTACCTTAAAGGAAGATATTTTCCTAGTACATGATTCGCAATTTTTCATTTCCCTAATAAAGGGAGATTATCGCCGTGTATTTGAGACATCTTCCGTATCTGTTGAGAAAGTCTTTGAAAGGAAGAAAGGATCGACACTCGTTGCACAGCAAGTGAAGACAGCGAGAAATGCAACCGGTAAAATAGTGGTCTATCCGTCCTTCCTCCCAGAGTACTTCAACGTCGGTCAACGTTTACAGATCTGGAAACTGAGTACATTTCTACTGATTATGTAAGATGTAAAAAGAAAGGCGTTCTAACCATCCGAAAATGTCCCAAAACCTTTTACTGTCTTGAATTAATTTGTGAATAATTTTTGCACAACGTGGACCCTTAAATATCGTATTGTACTCGTGCGTGACATCTCTAAACATTTGAGTAGGGTCTTTTAGTTTCCAAAACTAAATCGCATCAGTGATTTTCGGATTCATCAACGTAAGTGGAAAAGAAAAGGAATGGGAAGGGGAAATACACACCTGATCAACAATCACTATTAGGATGGTGAGTGTCTCAGATTCGCGAAGTGATGATGATGATTTGTGAATGTAGAAAGAAAATTGGCGGATCTGGCCTCTTTTAAGCGCATACAATTTACGTATATATTGACGTGAAAAACCTTAAGCGGAAAACTATAACTTAGCGTTCATGGTTAATTATCTTTTTTTTTTCAAGTAAAGCATTCTCAAATCGAACACTCTTTCCGTATGGAAAAACCTTGTAAAGGAAATGATTCAGCTTCTTTTCCTCTACCCTTTAAAGCAATGATATTGATTTCCCGAGGGAGAGTTTGCCTTACAACCTCTAAAAAAATCAAAAATGTAGGATATAAAGATCTTATATGACAATGAAGAAGTCATTGGCTGCCATTAAAAAATACGTTCACGTTTTTGGAAGATGGCGGGGTTTCTCCGAACTGTGACGAGTGCAAATGAAGGGGCAGTTGATGCGGAATGAACGTTTCCCCAATAAGATATCAAACTGCTCCTGGGGGGGGGGGTTGAGGAACCTTCATTAATTTCAAATCTGTTTGAGAGGCTTGATTTAACAGACACCAAAAATTCCTATTTTTTAGAAAACTTCTGTTTAGATGGAGTAGATACTTGGGAGTTGATGCAGTTTGTACAAAAGACCTTCATGTCAGAGTTTATCAAAGGCTTTCTCAATGTGTAGTAAAACTGCAATTGTGTATTTCTTGCTGTGAATTGAATTTTCTATATATTCCATTAATCGGAGCAGCTGGTGGGTGGTGCTATGTTGTGATCTGCATCCGAACTGAAAGTTTGCCATAGCGCTGATTTTAGTTACTTATGAAGATAATCTTCTGTGAATTAATTTTTCAAATACCTTTGCGATTGAGAGTAGAAGACTCATTGGTTTGTAGCTTGTGGGAAAGCGAGGATCGTTACCTGGTCTACAAAAGGGTAGAATTATAGAAAATATCCAATATTTTTGAAAGTATACCAATCTTAGACAAGAAATAAATATGGTGGTTAATACGGCTAATGTTCTTTAGCGTAATTCTTTAAAAGCTCTGTTGTAGACATGGTTGTGGCCTGCCGATTTTCTAACTTTCAATTACTTACTAATTTTTGAAGTTTCGGATAGGGATATAAATTTGACTTTATCTGGGACATTATAGTCTGGTAACAGGAGGTATCTTGCTATGAAATTACTAAAGGAATAATTTGTATTTGGGTTTGGAGTTTTGCAGATATTTACCTAACATGTTGGTTTTCATATGATCCGTACAAGCTACAACTGAGTTGTGGTTAAGGATTGGAATGTCAGTAGTTTCTTTACATTGTCGTTTTATGGTTCACCTTTCAAGTGAATTTGAGCAACCCTGATATTTTTTTCATCGATCGTTAGATTGCTAGATACATGAAGCCAAAAACTGGCTTCAATGTATTTTTTTTATTTTGTTGCTTCAATAGAGAAAAATACGCTCATAAAAATGAAGCAAGTCTTACTTTATGAAGACCATTGAATTTTCGAAAATTATAAATGTTATTTTTTCGACGTTCTCCAACCACATTCATGATGAGAGGCACGTTTTCTTAAAAAACTCTTGTTTAAAATTATATCTTTAAATAATCTCATAAACATTTTTGTGAAAATACGTGTACTTTTGAGTAAATTTGGACAAACCAGTGACAATTAAAAAGTAAAGACTATTTTCAAGAAAATAATTCCTGCATTTGAAGCTCTTAACTCGAATAGAACAAAAATGACTTAGTAATATGGCACAGTTCTGGTTTTTATTAAAACATCTGTAATTTGGAAAATAATTTTTATGATTTCTCTTCAATCTAGTGTTTCTAATCTTTTTTTGCGGCGTGAACGAATATCGCAGAGGAGGTCTTAGTTTTCTTCTTCTTATATTAAAAAAAACATTTCAAAGGCTACTAAAAGTGATAGATCTTCGATGATGACTTCAGAAAAGTTTCATACACATGCTGCAATTAGAATTTGGTAGTTACGAGTAGCATTAATGCCACGGAGAAGTTACAGTTCTGAAATGAGTATAGAATTAAGTCCACCGAATTGTCAATGAGTTTATTTTTAACTGTATATTATTATTGTAGTGTTGCATTTCGGTGCCTTTCTATAGCTCAAAGCTGCACAGCAAATGCAATAAGTACGGACTTTCCACAACACAGGTCTGCGGCATTTGAGCCTTCCGGCGGACAATGCCGCCCCTGCGAAATACGATCAGGTGAAGCGACAAGAGCATCGTTGGTGGAGACGCGCGGTTGAGGGGCAGCACGTGGTTCGCGCACCCACCCCCCCACCCCCCCGCTGAGCGAATGTGCAATTCTGTGCCTGCTCGCCCGCGAGTGGGCAGCGCTCGTCGACGCGTGACGTCACGGCGCCGCGGATCCGGCGAAACTGCGCCATCAACCGCGCGAGGCAGCTCTCGGGCGCGAGCCACTCCGCATTCGCTTGCGACCTCGCCGAAGGCGGAACGCGACCAATTGTTGCTTTATGATGCAAGGTAGAGTCTCCTTTTTACGATTTGGTTATTGTGTGGGTCGCATCTCGCTGGGAGGGTCCATAACGGATGTAATACCGTGGGAAAATAGGGCTGTTTTGTGAATTGGTATAATAAGAGTCTGTGTCATAATCACAAATATCGATATTTCTAAAATTCTGAATTGGATATTAATGTAAATCATAGAAACGTTTCCGTTGAGATCGAATGCCTCAGATTCCTCTGCACGAGGTTGCGCTGCGTTCAACCACAGCGTTAAAAAAGAGTAAGCGTCACCGCTAGAGCGTAACTCTCGGATCGCTCTGAGCCTAGACTTCCTAGAAATAGGGAGGAGCGCATCCCTTCACGCCGATTCCGCCGTTTAATGTCTAGTTGAAGTATGCAGGAGTATGAGAATTACGAACCACCAACTTACCAAACCAATGAAACTCTTCATAACGCCTTCGAGTGCTTACATTTCGCCTCAACTCCTGAGGGCAGCCTGGCGGAGCTATCGGGTGGAGGACAGTCTTGGTGGCGGCCGTTCGTGTTGCGCTACTCTTTACCGCTAAGGACTCTATTGGAGCTCTCTGATTTCACAAAAAGAAACACAACTGAAGATTAAAAGTCCCCTGCTTACTATTTCCATACATTTTTAAAGATATTTGTTGAAGATGTATTTAAATTTACCACTTTTAGTTCATTGACCATTTTACTATTACTCGTATAATACGTAAAACAAGATGTACTGTACCAAACCCAGGAATATTTGTTATAGACGATCAATATCAGCGGCCAAATGCAGAAAGGATGAAGATTATGACTTAATTTCACAAGATCACATGCTCTACGTAGTAAATAAATTCTATTCATATGAATCACTAAACTTTGTAGTGGACATATTTCACGACTATTTATTTGACACTCGGGTGCCACTGTATCAACACTCATCTTATGTTTTGTAATTTATTAAGCTAAAATTTCGTGGTGTTCTACAAACTCACTGCAGGTTGTACTTTTCGACTAAAATTGAATTCTTGGGTGACTAGCAATTGCTACATTGCACTGTCAGAAGAGCCGTCATCAAAAAAGACTATGATAAATAAATAAAGATATTGTCAGGTATCAATATTTTAATTCAACTTATGATCATTTCGATCGCGTAGCGATCATCCTCAGAGCTAAAATGTGAAATACAAATATTATTAACAGGTTGTAGTAATATTATAGTTGTAGTTACAATAACTACAACCTGTTAATAATATTTGTATTTCACATTTTAGCTCTGAGGATGATCGATACGCGATCGAAATGATCATAAGTTGAATTAAAATATTGATACCTGACAATATCTTTATTTATTTATCATAATAAAAAAGGTATCTACTTTACCAACAATCCAATTAAAAAAGACTATACCAAATACCGAGGAATTTTTAGTAATCACACTTTCTCTTCTAAAATCATTGATTCATCAGTGTTGGTTAAAACTTCGCCACGTATTCTCTGAATTTTTGCGTTTAAATAATTACGTCCGGAAGAAAACTGAATAGAAATGTATTTTCTACCACTCATGTTGCTCGGAAAGAAATTGCTTTCTTGAATAATGTCCGGAGTAAATGGAGCAATTTTGTGAGAATGAAAGCCAGAAAATCAATATCACAATTCTCTACTGCATCTCTTAGGAATATTGCAATTTGGCCGTTTACACAATACTAAGTGAAGTAGCCCTGGATTTCCCAGATATTTGTTTCCCTTAATGGCATCTATTGGACTGGGAAAGAAATGGATTTAATTTTGTGGAAGTAATTTTATTTACGACAGAACTGCCGTTCAGATGTTCTCTTCCTGAATGCAAAGCCGTCGCAACTCTACTGATTGACAAGGTCCACTGTCTAACATTGTGAACCGAGGAGCAGTTTTGTCATTAGCGACTCTAGCATGCGCAAAAGTGAGTCACGCATCTGAAAGCAAACGTCTTATGGCTTACTCTCCTCTAACGCTGCATTTGTGGCAACTGCTCGTACAGAGCAGAAAGTGCCCTTGCTGCACTGCATTTCATTGCTTACCATCTATCTCTTTTTGACAGGCAGGGTTTCTGGCTTTTGTCATTCCTGTCTGGATCGAAGGGTTCAGTTCAGTGTTTTAACGCAGTAGGGTATTGCACTGTGCAGTTTGTAGAACGACAGCTTTCTGGCCTTTCGCTAGACTCGTCAGATAGCTGCTCAGCCAATGACGCTATTGTCTAATTTTATTTAAGCCGCTCCACTCTACCCCGCACAGCTCAGCTCCCCCTCTTTCCGTTCCAACCAAACCTGCCCTCTTCTCTTTTCAATAAATGAACTGTAAACTATAAAACATTGAAGACTACAATGTTCATGAAGATTACATTCATAATACTCCACTGAATCACAGTTAATTATTCAATTTTTAGACGGAACGTAGATACAAGAAATTCCACGGAAAATTTATTTTCGATCGTCGAAAATGCGCTGTTCATTGTAAAAGTGCATACATGACTTCTTCGAGGTTTGTTAACGTGCAGGTGTACTGAATCACATGGTCAACATAAAGGAGGCGTCAAAAGCTAAGCTAATGTTATAAGTACCTTATAATGTTGACCCTCCTCGATCTATCTTATTGCTATTAACTGGTGTAACCTAGTGTATACGTAAGCAGTTACTACCCTGAGGAAGCCTTCTCAATGTCAGGCGAAACGTCAGCCTCTCAGCCAACGACGCGGCGTCACCCGGACAGCCAAGAGGGCTGGTCTAACCTAGGTCACGATGAGCACCAGTTGCATTGAATTATCGATTCGCAGGATCGCTTTCACAGTCAGCATTCTTGCACATTTCATATCTGTTCTGCCAACACATCATTTTATGCAGTTTCATCTTGCAAGATGTATCCTTTCGTTCTGACATTCACTCCTTTGAGTATAAATGCGACCACAGCGTTAGAGCGAAAAAAAGATCTGTCAACTTTAATCCAGTCATTGAATATATTTAAATATAGCCAAAAGGCGACTTTGAATGTTAATGCAGTTAATCCAATATGCTGGTAGGCCTGGAAATAAGTACGGTCGATAAGCACGCACGTAATCATTCGACAATAAAATACTTTATTAGACGCTATGAATCATTATCAAGAATGGAAATTTTCAAAACATGTTCTTCTTTCGAAATACGTTGACATTGCAGTGAAAATGATAACTGGCGGTGCGTTTAAAGGACTCTTGACAATGTCAATGTCAAAGACATAATGTAATTTGAAAGCTAAGTCACAAAGAAATATAACGCAAATTAAATTGTCCTTTATCAAAAAATGTTAGGAAATTCACGTCAAAATTCATTATATAAACTATTAGCATACATGTCTGATTTAGCCACTCATACTATCTACTCATACGACAGTCTTTCACTTACACGAACAGAAATTTATTACTAAGATTATTTTGCTACAAGTATGGAGGGACAAACAAGAACTCACATCTAGAATATGTTTCAATGCTACATCATCACAAATACCTGGAATAAATACTAGAGATAATCAAGACAGAGGGCAGAATTGTTTTGTGAACAGATTTTTTCCGGAGAATTCTCTGAAACTTATTGTAAAATATTACTTTTTTGCCCTAGAAGAGTATTATCAGATTTACTATAAACATGAACAGGTGGACGATTTTGGAAAGAGCTTCTTAATAATTTTAAAATCTTCACAGAATTATACCGTGGTATAATTGGTATTTACAATATGAAAATAATGTTCTTTTAACGAAGAAAAGCTGGAAACAATATCCAAGTTGTATTCGTTTTAATAAAAATAATTCATTAGAAAATAATTCCATGTAAAAACGCAATTATTCCAAAGTGCCCAAGTTGAAATTCTGTAATTACGTTGAGACTGATCGAATTCCAGTCAAGTTAAAATATTTCTTTTTAACTTTAATACCGATGTCAGGTACTTGAATTTATTTGTGGCCTTTTATGTTTATCAAAGGCTATTACTATTCTATTGCAAAGTTCAATTTCGTTGCTACACTTGTAACACCCGATTACTTTGAAAAGACACGTCATTAGAATTCTATAAGTTCGCAAAAATACTAGTTATATGCTAATTTTGTCTTGATGAAATACGCTGTTGCAAATATTTTCAAACTATATAGGGTAATGTTTTTATGTAAATAATTCAGACAATTTGCTGGTCCTTAAATCGCATTTTCGTATAACAGAACATAAGCAACGGACACAGAGCACAGTGCTCTGACGACGAGGAGGAGAATAATGACGCGTCTACTGCGCGTTTTTGATTCGGTCACCACCGCAGCTCAGTGAGTCACCTGCACTGCGCTGGGTGATGCATGCGGCTGGCAGGCCTATTCTCGGAGGCTGACAGACCTATCGAAGGCACTGAAGTGAGTCAGTTTGCGCCTTCGAATGTTAGAAAAACAGGGGAAAAGGTTGCGGAAGTATTGAATGGCTGACTGCTTTTTCTATGGCTGTCCATACAAATTAGGCAAGTATGTCCGGGAAACATTTTCAACTGATAACCCAGCATTTCCAACAACATGATATTTTCTGTAATGATATATCTTAACATGATGCCACCATCTCGAAATTCTATTTGCATTCTCCATTCTCACCCTCAAATCTGAATTTAAGAGAGTATTACAATTTTTGTGAATATTTTGGAAACGACGAGGAAATTATCTTTGGATTCACTAACATTTGTAAAATCTCATCTAAGTCCCCAGAATATGCGTTTTAGTTCATTCCGATAGTTCTATTAGGCTTTGTATATTTCAAACTCCAAACTGAAAGAGTAGTTACGATTGGGAGGTGGAGGATGGTGGAGGACGGGGAATATTGGTTGGGGCAGAGCAGGTCGCACCTAGCGAGGCGGAGATGGTTTGTTGGTGGGGCGGGGCGGGGCGAGGGGTAGACGGCGACGGAGCGGGGAAGAGCCGAAAGGAGCAGCGAGAGGCGGGGCGGAGAGAGGAGAGGGGCTCCGTGGGTTGACGGGAACGTAATTCTTTTCTTATTATACAGTACATATATTTCATTTACTTGTGTAATAGATAACTCTGAGAAATAAGTGCCCTGGAAACACCAGGATACTTCAGCTAGAATTTCATATTTAGTTGTAATTTGATGTCAATGTCCTTTACCTTATAACGTCAGAGTAATCTAATTGGGTCGTATGAAGATACCCATGTGCAATAAATGATTATATTAATTTCAGACCTAAATTAAAGACACTTTGCTTCTTCTAGACTGTTCATTCCTGAATGTACATGTCGCCAAATTTAAAATGCAATATAAAATTTATTGCAAGACTGATTCGGATTCGTAGATGGGGAATGAGAGCAGATTGGGAAGTGACTTCAGTGCAGGAGAGGACTGAAAACCAGTACTTGTCCAACCGTATATTTGGTGGCGACGAAAATAGATTAAAAAATTCTCATCATTGACACTATGCGGCTCACCCGATCGGAGGAACATTTCTAATTACATGAACGTGTGACCCGATAGCCACAGAAACTTTCATTAATTCTTTATTGCATTTTTGCTTAATAGTTGAACATTAATATCACGAATAAAAGTCTAAAATATACCCCAGTTGCTGGTCAGGGTGAAGCTCGGGATCATGAAAAACACGACGCTTTACAATAAATATCGAATAGTCTTAAAAGTAATCAAACATGATAAAACGAAGCACAATATGGATCTTTCAAGTAGTATATTTTCACTCCTATTCATGTGTAACCATAGTAGTGAATCAAAACCTCAATATAAGACAACATTTACCGACTTTATTTATACCAGTATCATCGCAATTCACATTTTTTAAAGATTTTGCGATTTCTAATTCATGATACTCAAAATTCTCATGACTTCGCACATCTCCCTCACATCTGCGACGATGACCAATCTCATTTGAATACATTATTTACTTTGTTACTTCAATGCATATCTGAGGCATTTGAGTGAATCGTAATGAAATAATACGTTTTAGAAGTATTTTTCAGTAAAAGTGTGCAGCCATGTATTAGTTTTTGACTACCCGTAACATTCTTTAAATATAATGGTCAGATTATCATAATATTAATGAGGGAGAATGTATTTTGGAAAGAAATTCGTAATCGCTAAGAAGAACATGACTCTTTCTTCGAGCCCGCCCGCGCCTAAAAATATCTGGCACAGCACAGGTCTCGAATGGAAAACCTCCTCAGCTGGGGACGTAAACTTCAAACTTCGAGGCGGGCAGTAAGTACAGCGCGAGGCGTATTAAAGAAGTATTTCCATTTTACTACCTCTCTCAGAGCTGCAATCAAGGCCTGAGCTGTAAACACGAAAATCGTAGCAGGTGGGGAGGTGAGATCGAAAACATTGTGGGGACGTTGAGGTGTCACACACTCGGGAGCCGGGTTGCCGGCGCCGAGATCCATCGATTGCACTTCATTTCGGAACAAATCACGTTTCGTGTTCGATTTTCAATTCGGCGCGAGATGGCTCACACAGGATGGCTTACGTGCTAAATCTTGCAGCGCATTGCATGGCTGCTTCACAGTTAAGTGCGTACTAAACCGGCCGAGTGAACTAGATTGTTCTTACGTACGAAGAATAAAGTCGATATGATTTTCTGGGATACGTGTCTTGCATTGAGGGTTCTCTTTTAGCAGTCACGTAGCTGCCTCCTTTACTAAGATCGCATATTGCCGAACAATGCTATGTATTTATATGGACGTGAACTCACTTCACCGTGGAATTTGAGAAGATTACATTTGTGGGAGCAGCGTTCTGATCATTTTTATTAGGAACACCTGGAGGCTACTTGAATGCATGTAAAGTTTACCTGTGTTACCTATATATGCACCACCGTTGTCGTGAATTCCTGTTTCTTCAACGTACATTTTTTGTATTCCTTCACACGTAGCTCTCGCTTTCAAAATGTTGAACATGAAATATTCTTTGGGAACTATTTAGTTACTTTTATCAACCGCGCAGTGCAGTACATGCCAGCTCTCGCAACTCTGATGCGTACGCGGGTTTACCCCACCTTGAGTTAACCGTTTTAGTTCGAATATTCTTCAGTTGACTTGGAGTACCGAAGGCTCCAACTTAAAAATATTGCCAGAGCATCTTCGGTCGTTTTTTTTAATCTTTGGCAAGAAGAAACAATGAACGCAGTAAACAGTCTTCTAATAGGCCTGTATTACGTTGAATTCGAATACCGGATCGGGAGATCAGTCAAGAGCTTAGAGCTTCTTCCGGCTGTGGCCGTGCCCCGCTGGTGGGAGATACCTGGATGAGAAACACCCGCAAACTTTTGTGTAGTTCGGCGCCGGATATCGCCATCCAGCGGGGGAGAGCACCGCCACCTCAAGAGATAAATAGTGAACTACACTTACGGAAATCATGAACATAGCTGTTGATGCGCCCAGAAACACGAAATTATCAATCAATCTATCCCAACAGCGGATTTCCGAAAACATTATAACTTTTCGTAGAGCATTCATGTCTATTAATGATGAGGTAAATGTACCCTGGAGTAAATACGATATACGATTCCCAGTGGATCTTCATGGAGTATTTGGTGATCGTACATTTAACATTGGCACACTTTGATAGATAACGTTTTCATATACTTGTGTGTACACAATACTTTTGAAAATTAAAAAAAAATGCAAACAGAGGCAACATGCATACGATTAGAATTTCATCTACTGACGTGAAAAAAAAACAAAACCCAAAACGTATGCTTTTCAAATTATTTATTAATTGTTAGGGGCGTATACTAGAGATGGCCTTGGACCGTTGTTAAGTGTGCGGGTTGCCGAAGGCTTAGCTTAGGCGAATTTAAGATTTATACCTCCAGACAAATGCCTGCGCTTTCATTCCATTCATAGGCATTAATATCTTATCATTCCGTATGGCAGCCCTTACCTTCCCCCGCCCGGGGAGCCGGAAGGACTGAGGCTCTTAGTGAAGGAGGCAACGTCCACGCGGACCCGAGTAGCTCGGCGGCACTCACGTCGTTAGCTTCAACGTCGAGTCAGCCGGAAGGAGATTCGCCACCGTCCTTCGGGCAGGGTTGCGTGCGGGATTCGTTCCAATTTCACTTCTATAAGACCGAGGGGAAGCATGACTCCCACTGTCAGGTTGCCTAGATTCTGGCGGTTCTCAGGTTGATAGCTTCAAGGTCGAAACATTGAGAAGACGGGTTGAGGGCTTCGGCCCGGGGGGCTTCAGACGAGCTCTTGGCTTGGTCGTCCCAGTACCTAGCACTCGTGAGCAGTTGAGCAACGATTCGCCTCCGAATTGTGTGACGCGTTATTCCACTCCGGTGCCAGCCTAGAAAGCCAGTAGCTCCGAGCCCACCCACACCTAAGTGGGAGGTTCCCGTGAGAGTAACTGCGTCCCGGCGGGATCCGGATCCCTGCCCAACGATGTGCTTGCACGCCTGCGGGGGGAGGGGGGCGCGGGGGGACAACGCCTAGGTGCCCACCCCGGGGAGGAATGCACCTGGTAGCGCGTACAAGTGTTGCCACGTAGTCTGCCCTTACCATCTCCTATCTAGGGAGAGGAAAAGGCTTTTGACATCATCAGTTGGACAAAGGAAGTTGAAGGGGTTAACTTACTTTCTCGCCTACGTTCGGTAGTTGAGAGGGTAATCAACACATTACAGATGGCGCTAACTAACAACAGAGAATCAAAATAAATGTATTTTTCCAAGTTTGTGAATAATGTACCTATTCGTACATCTCAATCATAGTAAAAGGATATTTTAAAGTAGAAATCGTAATTCCTCTTTCCGTCAAACATTGTAGGTATTTCACCAATATTAATTGTTGTTATTCGTTTAATTATCAGTCAAAAACAACTATCGTAATTTTTGCGTGTTAAATTCACCTGTTGCTTCTGAAACTATCTGAGAAGATAATTTACTTGTACTTTCTCGTTCTTAAGGATGTAGGAAGAGGAGTGTGGAAATGGTGCCCAGAAAAATCCTTATTGTCGGGCCTGGTAATGAAAAATTCTATTGCCATGTATAGTAAATTACTTCCTCTAACACGTGGTGTAGTGAGAATTCTTGTTTTGTGGGTTCTTGACTCCGAAACATCGATTGACGGCAAAACGTCTGTCTGTCTGTCCACCTGCCTGGCTCCTGTCCGCCCGTCTGTGGTCGCGCTAGCGCCTCAACTAAACTTTTCAGCAGATTTTCACCGAAATCGATATTCCCCGATCGATCTGAAAGAAGTCGAGACTTTGGGAATTTCCAACGGAAATTTTGATTTGCGAGGATATTTTGCGTGTGTAATTTATACAATTTCTAAAAATGTTATTTTCTAAAAAAACCTTCAAATATTTTCATTACATTTTCTCCTTGTATGTAATTAAAAGCTGTTTAAAATTTAGTGCTAGTCTTGTTTTCGAAATTTCTTGTTTCAGAATTTTCAAAAATTGCATAAAGTTAATATATTACACCTAGAAGTCCGAGTTCGTAACTCACTGCGTTTCGGTGGCGTAGTAAGGCTCGCGGCAAGTAAGTGTGAAAGATCTAAGTTCGAGTCTGGGTGCTGAAAGACGTTTTGCTAGTTGAAAACACTTTTGCAGGTTTATGTAGCAATATAATATAGTGGAAATTCAATGGGAAGTTAAACATAATATGAGAAAGTATGTGATGTTGAAGCATGCCTAGTGTCATTTTATTGAAAAGGAATAAAGCTTGACAATATTAAGAACGGTTTATGAAATATTAAGAGAGATTAATCTTCTTCCATTGCAGTTTCGATGACTACCAACTGAAAAAGAGAAAAAAGTAACAGATGTGAAATTGAAAGAGACATTTCATGCAGAATGTTAATTCGACACTTACAAAAATATATCAGAAACCTTCTTACAAATTGTATCACATTCTAATTCTTGGGATTTTTAACTCAATAATTTTGTAAAATATTCTGTACACTTTAAAGAGAAATCACCCAGAAAACAGGTGACATTTACGTCGCATCCAAAAGAAGGGACTAAAGAATGTCACTGTCTCCGGTTGAGTAATTTGATGAATTTGCAATTTATAGGTATAACGTTAATTTTACGATGTAAGGGTAATTGTTTTGTGAAACGTTCTTTGGAGACGGATACCTGACATATTCAAGGAGTCGTAAATACAATAATGTTTCGATGCATTGATAATCATCAAACATAATAATATTATCCTAACTTACTGCCAGGCAATGGCTGACATCAAAGCACTTATTGACTGCTATCGTATAAGACATGATTTCGCGCTCATTGCAACGACACGGCCGCTGGACGCCTCCTCCGAGCAGAGGCTGAATTTGCCCCAGCTCCCTAGCAAGCGTGCAAACTCCTGCCCCCCCCCCCGAACCCTTGTACCTTCCGGTCAGAGGCACAGCAGTCATCTCAGTTGATGCCCTGAGCCACCGTTGCGGTCTGAGATATTTGACCAGCAGACGTTTACTGCAGGTAGACTTTCAACTTGAGTATCGACTTTCAACAATTTTCTTTGGAATTTCGCTTTTGATTTTGCCATAACGTGATTGTTATAAACGAATTAAACTGCTCATGCCGAAACGTCGAACGGTTAAGAACAACCTTTACGGTTTATTTCTTGTGAAAGAATCTCCGCGGCAGGAGGAACACGCCGAACGACAGCCGAGGCGCCATCGCGCAGTTGCCTTCGAGTCGCCCCTCCCTGTTCTTTGCACGCGCGGGCGTCGCGCACGAAGCAATTTGAAAACGCGCCCGCGACGTTGAGTCAGCGCTCGCTCCGCCTCCGCCTCGACCTCCCACGCGCGCGCCACCCGCACCTGGCCCTCCGCAGAGGAAGAATTTCAGGCCAGGGACGAGTGATTTCTGCTCAGCCCATCCCCCCGATTTATATTTTGTAAACAGTAATTTTCATTGCAAGCCTATAAATTGGATGATTCCATGACTAGACGGGAGAGTTACCGGATGAAGCCGTGTTTAGGAATCCCGGCGTGTCATAGAGATTCACTTTCGCCGTGATGTACAATGTTTTGATAATGTACTGGTACTTTATTCGCGACCTCAATTCTGTAATAATTTTGTTCTGGGATTTTTAAATGTAATTAACGAACGAGAGAACATTTTACTTTTTTTTCGTTCGGAGAATGGTACGTATTTTGTCGTACTTTGAGCACTAGAACGGAAAGTACCTTGTGTACATTTCCAGACCGTTGAAAAAAGTGGAACTTTCATGATGGATTATGCATAAATTGCTAGGCGGTCTACAATTGAATTTTTTCATTATTATTAGCATGAAATGTACGAATATATTCGTATTGAGAATACAGCTTTGGATGTTACATGATCTGTATACGGTAATTAATTATTTTGAATAAATTCATTAAAATTACAAACTTTGGCCCCGAGCCCTCCGCAGGGATCTCCTCTATTATGTCAGGACGCCGCTGAACAAAGGAGCGAGGCCCCTCCTGGCAGCTTATATAACGGACTTCATAGGCGCTCAGCTATTAGTGGTAAATACGATTGCTTGTCGTTGTACCGATGCAAATGAAAATGACGACGCAATTTCAAATCTTGTGGTGATGTTGCTAATAAATTATCCCTTTCTCACTCTACCGGGACGGATCGATTTTTTTGGTCTTCTGGGGGCGTCAACGACTGTTATTATTAGACCCGTTAGGGTTGTGCATGGTTTATCAGGGGAAGTGTTACTACCACACATGTCAGGAAACCAGTTGGGAGTTTGGAGTTCGTTCCGACTGGGACGGGTGGACAGCGGTTCCAAGAGGGACAAATGCACCGGAAACGCGCGTGTAGGTCAGCGCTAGGTTTCGCCATCGAGGGGAAGTTCAACGTCATCGCCCACGATAAAACACGCATTACACTTCCGGCACTAACAACCTTGGCAGTTGACGCACCCGGAGTCACTAAACAAGCGGAGCAGCTGGTCGCTAGAATGCTCCTCCCGCTTCCGTAATCCTCCACCGTCGGGACTCGAGCCCTTAAATCTCCTGGTCTGACATCAGTCGACGCCCTGAGCCACCTACGCTGCTAGCTGAACACGGTTTAACGGGCAATTTGTTTTCGTATCTCTCTTCTTTCACGTTCGTCCTTCAATAGTAAAATTTATTTCTCATGAACTTTGAGAATACATTACGTTTCCTGCTTACAATTCACGAATACATTTTTTGTTGTTCCTTTTTTTCGTGAACAATTCATTGTCCTCGCTTTTCTACATCCGGTTCCGGCTTTAAAAAGCGGACACGGATGGCAGGACGCTGTTGCAACAACGGCAGTTCGTTGGGTTCCGAGTCGACGACTTCAAATAGTCCCTCACGCCGCTGCGAAGGCATTCCGCCGGGCGGTGGGCGAGCTTTGCCACCGCTGCCTTACACAGGAGTGCTACGCAAGGAGTCGCCAACTCACTTCTCTTGGAAGATGGGCGCTGTAAGCTAAACTGGATGTTAGTTTAAGGCGTCCTTTCAAATTATATTAATAATAGGTCTTTGGATCGGATTTACGTTTTGCAAGGCACCTCTGTCCTACGTGTAGAGGATCACAGTATCGAGTTGAGTTAACGCGTTAATTTAGTGTGATGTTAATAATAAATCTGTGAAGGTCCTTGCCACAGTTCCCCCTCATTTTAGCTGAAGGGGGTCGGAGAATTCGTAAAATGAGAAGCAGTCACGAAATGTGTATACAATGTACATTATTCATTAACACTCAAAAATATTTCATCGCTGGTCATGCCACAAAGTGTGAAGAGTAGCCTTGGTTGCATTGCTTTTCGCCGCCCGGTTCTTCGATTCAAAATGAGGTCAGTCATGGTCGGTATGAGGCTACCACATCTGCGGCTGCGCAGAATTGGAACTTCAGGGCTTTCTACATGAACCCTCTCAATTCAAACCCTGGGGGAGATGGGGGAGAAAATCGGCGGAAAGCGCATGTAATGGCGCGGCCTCACCCTCTGAGGTCTTGGTTACAACTCGCTTCAATGCAACACATAATGGCAGCTAAGTAGCCATTGCAGAATACACAGGAGTAGACGGCTGCATGGCGATGCCAAATTTCTAGTACGAGTGCTTTTGGGAGGTGAGCAGGGACGGACATTTTGGAAAACAAGCAAGACTCTTTCGATATCAATGACGCGCAGTTAGTGAAATCTGACTACATAACGTGTTAGAGGAAGTACTTTACTACATATTAGAACAGAATTTATGGATGTTTTCTATATCAGGGACGCACAATACGAGTTTTTCTGTCGGAAAATCACCGGATTTTTTTAAGCATTTCATAACGTCTTTTATACTCGCACTACATATATTAATCTATATATACGTACGTATACGTGCAAGTAAAAAATTTTGGAAGGCAGATACAACTTTGCAGACCCACATATAGTTTACTTGATCACAAACAACCTGCCGAAGTCTTAACGTCACTCACTCTAGATATAGAGTGCAAATAATTTGTTTCAAAGATTGAAACAAAAACGCATTTCAAGTAATCAAAATTTCATTCATAACAAAAATACATTTTTGATTGCAATGCTACTGTCGAAGCGCAGTGCTTGTGAGTATCCGATGTCTCTCGCAATGTGTGGCACAATCAGGTACCATCATGAAAACTGCACTACACCATTCACCTGTCTCTGTGCCCCGGCAATACATCGAAGCTGCCCAATGTTTGTTGAATATTATAGTAATCGATTTTCTCGAGTGTCGACCTTTTCCGTAATTTACTGCAGGCATTTCCAGGTGATTAGCGGGAAAATATCATAATCGTTGGACCAATATCACAAACAACTAAGTAAATCGCGTGAGACCCTTTCCCCAACTTGTCACTCATATTAGAGTGCGAACAGACAAGATGCGACGCGACGCGACGCGACGCGACGCCAATGAGCGCGGCAAAATCCCCGTCGCGCTCGGCGACTAACGCACGACCACCTGCTGCTGCCACTTGGTGGCGTCATATGGTCCGTGCTCGTCCTCCCGTCACAGATTTCTTTCGACGTGCGTTGGAGATTAGAAACGCGTTTGTCACTTGCGATGTGTACCTTTAATTGTATTGAATTTGACGGCCATTGAATTTCAAATTTCATTGGGTCATCGTAACTTCAATTCGTTCCTGTAAAACGGTAAAATTAATATATATGTATATACATATATACATTTATATATATATATATATATATATATATAATACCTATTAAATGTTTAATAACCAAACTGTCAACAGTCAATACTTTTCTAAGAATGTTTATGAAATCGAATTTAAAAGTATTAATAATGTTTAAGAAGTCAAATACATTCAGAAAATGAAGGTTTCTAACAATTTATAAGAAAACCTGAACGAAAAGTCTAAATTGAGACTACCGGATCGGTAATTCCCGACGCACTCGCATCAAAGAGATTTAAGTTGAAAAACAAAGAAGTTCATTATGACCTACTTTGGAAATCAGGAGCACCTGCAACTTGCTTTACCATCGTGAATAACTCGACCCAACGGCCTTAAAACCAAATTTTCTTAACCCTTCAAACAAACAAGAGTTTTATTTTTATGTTTGAATCTACAAATGAGACCTTATTTGAGGTTTTATTAAATTTTAAGAAGGTTCCTTTACCCCTTAAGATGGCTTGCCAGAAACGCTGAAACATGGGTTTCAATATCAATCTTTTTTCACCTTTTAAAACTAAACCATAATTTTAAGAATGCTTTTTTCTGGAGGAAACCATACCATTTTGGAGAAAAATCCTTTAGATTCCTTATTACATTTTGGGGGTTTTCGTTGATCTGGCAATCTAGATACGCACAGCCTTTTCATCCGCCCTGGAGCCAGCGGCGAGGTGGTGCGCTGAGGCTTAGAGTGATCCCCGGCATAACGTTTATGAAAGTATTTCGAATCAAAAATCACTGAAATTAATTTTTTAATTTTCTAGTTCTATGTCCACATTAACATGTGCGAGAACATGTAAGGAAGTTTTGGGGGAACATAGGTGAATAGTTTTCGGATACATGCGGGAACTGTGTGAACGTGCATACAGGGTACATCTGGGAAA
The DNA here is from genome assembly GCA_017312745.1 of Gryllus bimaculatus. NCBI lineage: Eukaryota > Metazoa > Arthropoda > Insecta > Orthoptera > Gryllidae > Gryllus > Gryllus bimaculatus. Next base: position 809,953 of record BOPP01000094.1, read on the forward strand.
AGATGAAGGGAAATAATCTGGGAGCATGCGAGGGAGTTTGAGAGGAACTTGCGGGGATCATCCAGGAAGCTGTGCAGAGAACGTAAAAGAGAATATGACGGGAACATGCGGGGAAACGTGCTGGGGACAAGAGAAGCCCGACTTGTTTTCGGTATTCTACACAATTCTACTACAATCGATTGAACCCACTTTAACTTTGTTTCAGATTTAGATCTTCTGGATATCCCAACTCCGTAGGGTGGGGTACCTCACAACTCTGGGTTGTTGAGAGTAAAAATCGAATAAAACCTCAGAATTTATGTCAAATTACGAGAATGGCGCAGGTCTCATGTAGGTTGAAAACACTGATTTCAACATACACACATTTCAACAACACATTTTTATGAAACTTTCAGTAAGAATAATTAATGTCATCAAATCACAAACTCACCTACGAAGACAATGGAAAAACACTCGTAGGCAGTAACATTAAAAGTAATCTAAACAAAATTTCAAGAAAAGTATAATTTGAAATTAATAATTTTCAATTCCATCAATTCCAAAAATAAATACCCTAGTAGTAGATCTTTATGGACCACAATCAGGCACCTTACCAAAAAGCAAACAAAAAATTCCTGCTCTATATTCAAATACTAATATGGTATTAAGTGAAGCCCAAAAGGCAAATTTGTGACTTAAAACAGACAATTGAATTCCTTGCTAGAAACATTTAAATTTAACAATTATTATTATGTGACCATTTTACATGTTCATTACATAATCAGGAGGCATAGAGAGTAATATTAATTATCTTTCTTTATGCTTAACGAAGTTCTCGTTTAGATACAAAATTATTGCGCTTGATTGCTTTGATAGTCTTAATTTAAAGGTTCGTTGTCCCAGGCCGAGCCGGTTAGACGCGGCTCGTACAGCACATAGTAGTTTCTTGACCTGTCCTCTCGAGTGATTCAAGTCAATTCTACATAGAAGAGTATTAGGTACTATATCACCCGCATATGTACGGAGAGACATTATTGGCGCGCGGAAGCCAATTTATTTGACTGCTGGCACTTGACATCCGAATCTGCCCTGTGTCAACATTCATCTCAGTGAAAAACGAGCCTTCGAACTTAAATTCGGGATCAAAAGTGGTAACTGTACGCAGATTTCATACTATGAACATCTATATATTTTATAGATGGAAGATCTTTCCCTAATTTTAAAACATTGTTAAAATCAAGAAAAAATCTTTAAAAAAGAAAGAATATTGCATTATTACCGTAGTTTATAATATTTAATGATAGGGACTTGTTAAAAATATTCTATTTGTAAACAATAAACTTGAATATAAAGGAGAACATATTATTAAATAGTTGAAAGTCTGAATCATATTCTTATACAGTTTTACTACAAAGCAAGATAAAATAATGTTTTCTCATTTTTTCGGTTCCGTAATGGAAGAATCGAAATAATACTTTAAGAATATTAAAAAAGAGCTGTTTTAAAGAAAGAGCTTTTTAAGCGTTACTGTAAATGCGAAATTTGAACCTTCTTTACACAGATAACTTGACTTTTCGAAATACGACATTGAAGTCATTTGAAGCACGTGCACTCACAAATGTAGTAGTGTATAACATTTGTTGGAAATGTGCATATAAACAGCGTGAGAAATATTTTAAAAAACTATATTTAAGTATTTTTGGAAAAAATGAATACATAAAAAGATATTTTATATAATTTTATACAGTACATTTATCACTATCTCTACCAAAAGTTTAAATAAACTAGTGGTGCTACAGAATGGCACAGACTTTCCCGCATTTGTTTTTTTTATTTTATTTGGTCTCGGCTAGCTTTACGAACTTGCCACATATTCTTGCCAGCTGCCATCTATAGCCGTCCAAAGAACATTTTTTTTTGAAATTTTCCTAATTTTTTGGCTTTCTTTTAATGAAACGGAAATATTATTTTATGAATATTAAAGAACAGTAAAACTTTTTAAATTGTAATTATATGAAAAATTTGGAGCCGTTTCTAAGAAAATGGCGTTTAAACGCTACTGTAAATTCGACAATTAAAGCACAGTAAATGTTTGATTTTTCCAAAAACTTCATTTAGAGTCATTTGAAGTACTTTAACTCACAAATACTATAGTGAATACAAATTGCTGGAAATGTGCATTTAAACGGCGTGAGGGATCTTTCAAAAAGATTACATTTGTGTAATTCCCAATCGATCCCATGTATTCCCCAATCGATCTGGCGTGTGCCGCGGCCTCTTGAATTTGAAATCGATATTTTAATTTTGGATGGGACTTTACATGAATCTCTGGGACATTTTCCAAATTTTCAAAAATATGACGGCATCGTTTTCGATTTTTTTTTTTTTTTGGATAGTGTGAAGGACGTTTAAGAGAATGGAGCAGGTCCCATATTTCTTGAAAACCCTAATATTTTGAAAATTGCTAAAGTAAATATTTTTTGGAGTTATACTACATTTAAAGTATATGATAGATATTTTTCGTTAATGAAATCTGTTCTTTAAAGATCGATTTTGAAATAAGATCATGTACAAGATTTCGAAAATTTGAGTACTTTTCCCGCGATTTTGCGTGACAATACGAGCGGGAAAGTACGTTGTGTGTTAACACCACTAGTTTTGGAATTGCATTGAATTTACTCTGCTTGTATCCGAGTTGGGTGTTGTGGCGTCCTGCGGAGCAACCTGCCGCAACTTTATTAGATCGGGGATGTGGTCTGAGTCCACTTCAAATATTGGGGGATAAAAAATTATGATGGCGTGGTAACGCCGCTGTCGTGAATGCTTGGATTTTTGTCACATTCTAATGGATAATATGTAGGCTCAATTGGGTGATTACTTTAAGTTTCAATTCGTTAGAGATTTATGTGAGTACAAGTCCATTTTGATTGTTGTGATGTTATTTATTACAGTGTGGATGATTTCAGTTCCGGCTGAATTTATTAAGTCAATTTGAGAGCGATTTGTTTTAAAAGCTATGAATACTCCGCCGCCTCAACTTTAAGATCTGTCTGCTCTGTATATTGTTGATGAATAATCCCTTTTTCTTATTTAGGAGGGTTTCAGTAAAGTCTCCATTGCAAACATGAAACTGAATTAATTCTGTTTTTTATTAGATATGCCATTGTCATTCCAATTTACAAGAACTAATCCGTTAAGGGGCTATTCTGCCATTATTATTATTATTATTATTATTATTATTATTATTACTTATGTAAGCGAAAACTGAGTTTTGAAACGCATTTATTATGGTAGGGATTAGAGAATTCATGAAAGTTGCAATGCATGAAATTGAGTTAACTTTAATGAGTGGATAGTTTTGAATACTAGTGTGTGTTGGAGATAGGTTCGTGATATTACGTAAATGGTTTGGATTCATGGGCTGATTTTGATTTTGGGAATTTGAGATGTGAGTGAAATTATTGATTGGAATAGTTTGCGGTGGATTTGGGAAGTCTAAAATGTGTTGAGAGGAAGGAGGGGGCTGTGTGATTTACATTTATTTATTCCTAGCTGGTCGGTAAATTTGTTATCACTAATGTCCTTGTAATAGGTGCAAGAATGGATTCAAATGCCTACTTTGTTTCCTGTTGCAGTTAACGCGAACTGGGTTTTTGTTCTTGCGGGAGCATGTTGCCGCGTAATGATTACCTACCCAAAATGCGATGTGAATTTTGTGATTACGGATATTCTTTGTGTGACCATAATCTAGGCACCTTTGACACAATTTGTTTTCTTCTATTTTCTGGAATTACTCTCCGTTTGCAAATTGTGTTTATTGTTAGAATTGGTTCAAGGAGTTCCGCGCCACTAAATTCTGCTGCTACTACTGGAATTTGTTAATTGTACTTGTTTAACATTGTGAATTTTATTATTGAAGAGTGTTGTGATTTTATATCTTATTTTAATATCGGCTTCGGAAATTGTCAGATGAAGATTTTTAAAAACAACGAAGTATTATTAGTGGGATCCTTCTGGATTTGAAAGCTTCTTTGTGATTGTACTAAGTATTATACAATATTTCTAAAGTATGTTGCAGAGCCTGTGTTTGTTTTCATTTCATTGTTCGGTAACATATTTTTTGGCAACTTTAGTTGCGAGTTCGTTTATTAAATTGCTGACAGTAGGGATGGCACCTACGTATAAGGATGGAATTCTAATATCTGGAATTATTTGGACGTTTCACTTTCCCTTGAGATGTGAAACTCTTCTGCTCGTAGAGCCTTCGCCGAGTTTAAGTTTGCCGAACTTATTTTGTACGAGTGCGTTATACGCGTAATCAGTGGAGGATTTTGAAAATCCACTCGCGCTTTCGCTTGAACGATTCATTTTTGTGTTTCCGGTTTCACTTTCACTTTCGCTGGCACTGACTGACCTTTTATTTCGTCGATGCGGGGGGTGGTGGTGGAGGAGACGGTAAAGCCCCGAAGCACGCGTATTGGGAGTGAAGGCTGGGTTAACGATGTCCTCGCCACTGGGCAGCGCTGGCGTGGCTGCGTTGCTGGGATCCATTACCACGCTGGTTTCCGAAGAAGTCAGCTCTTGTTTCCCTTCTCTGGTGATGTTGTCTGCTCTGTGCCGTGTGTGAAGAGCTTCGCTAGTTGTATACCCAGTGGATGAGTTTCTGGCATATGCCATAAAGCTTACGGCACTTGCTTGTAACGAAACCCAAGGCGTAATAGCAGTTGTAACCCTTGGAGTAGTCGTTGTCGGTTATGCGGGGCGCTAGGGAGCCAGACTGCACCGCTCGGTGTCTCATGCTGGAGTGTTCGTATATTATATATAATTTTACAGAATTAAAATCTGTTCACGGGATTGGTGATTAGAGAAACAATTAGTTACGCCAACGTTTCGAAATATTTAATTTCTTCATCACGGCCACAGTGTAAACAATGAACAGTGATTGAGGACAATATACATTACAATAAATTGATTGTTAAATAATTAACACAAATAAAATCTAAAAATCATCATTTCAAGAAATGGGACGTTCCCTGTATGATCATTAGTACTTGTGTGTACATGTGTGTACTTCCTGTATTTTGGTGTTTTATTTATCCTAGTTTATAATTTTATTTTTTTATTTTTTTTGTTTTATTTGTGTTAACTATTTAACAATCAATTTATTGTAATTTATGTTGGTCTCTTGCATTTTTCATTGTTAGTACTTTAGCCCTGAGGAAGAAATTATATATTTCGAAACGTTGGCGTAACTAATTATTTCTCTAACCCCATTGACCAATCCCGTGAACAGATTTTAATTTATTATTCTTCAATTGTCATGATTAAACAATGGTCAATATAGTTTTACGTTGTATCACAATGTACGAGAATCGTAGGAATTGTTGTGACTCTCCATCGCAGGCAAGAAGTTCTTCGCGATCACCTTCATTGGCAGCATCGTGTGGATTGCCGCCTTCTCCTACCTCATGGTCTGGTGGGCGAATCTGGCCGGCGACACCGTCAGCATTCCTCCCGAGGTAAGTGACGCTCAGATGCAGCTGGAAAGTGCATCGATCGGCGCCGAAGAATTAACTTTTTGGTCTCCACGCGTCCCGTAACCCGTTTGACGCAATTCCCGAACGCTCGCCCTATGGACGAATAGTTGTGAACTTCTTCCATTATTCCCTGTTTCCGAGACCTGGGTTCTCTGCTCTTTGGGCAAGTTGAATTTTGCAATGCGTTTTCCAACGAAGCTCTCAACTATTCCATGAAATATTGGTTGAGAGACGAGAGCGTTACACGTTCCTGTCCTTTTAAATTCATTATTCAATTAATTCTTAAGCTAATCTCCGCTAGTTTGAAAACAGTGTGAACATTGAAGAAGACATTTAATTCAAGTTGTCTCTTTACAAAAACAGAATAATAATTTTAGAAAAGTATAAGTGCAGAAGCTACAGACTGAGATGAAAATTATATTTTGTTAAAGTAATTGGTTTGATCTTTGGTAATGAGGAGAAAGTGCTTTGGCAGGTCTTATCTCAAAAGTAAAATTTATGTCTCAGTCTCCATTTTATATACACCTGAAAATACTAAGATAATTTAACTAGTACTGTTATTTGTTGAGACTTTTTCTCAAAAAAGTCTCAAACTCTTCAGATGGTCAGCTTCTGGTCTGTACCACACCACTTAAAGAATTACCTTAGATTGCCCGTGATTTAACTCCAAGAAGAAAAAATGCATAAAAATACTGTTAATGTGAGTTCTAGTTGGAAATTCCCGTCACTTGCCGCGAGTCATTCGATCTTGAGGGAAAGTCGCACTAATTACTCCTCCTGCGAAAACTTGCCGACAGCGCGTCTCCCGGAAATGAAGTTTGTCGAAATTTCCCGCTCCCGGTTAACTTCCTCCTGCGCTTGCTCATCCCCCCGCCCTGCGGGGGCGGGATGCGTGGGCGGGCTGTGGCGGGGCTGGGCGCCGGGGCTGCCTTGCTCACCCCCGCCCCGCCCCGCCCCGCCTGCGGGGCGGCGGGCGCTGAGAGAGGGCGTGCTGCAGGTGATGGGGCTGACGTTCCTGGCGGCCGGCACCTCCATCCCCGACCTCATCACCAGCGTCATCGTGGCGCGGAAAGGCTTCGGCGACATGGCCGTCTCGTCGTCCGTCGGCAGCAACATCTTCGACGTGACCGTCGGGTGAGTGCTCCCCCGCTGCCCCGCAACTTTGCGTGCCTCAGCACTTTTCACATCATTTGTCCGATACTTCTACCAAATGCTTAGTGTTGTGATTCAAATATGTAGTAGAAAAGGAATCAAAATCATAAATTAGCTCGAAAATTAACGGTCTTCAGTTACAAAAATGCTGCTGCCCAGTGTTTGGAAAAACCTCGAGCAGCTAAAATTTGCTGTTTTAAAGCAGCACAATTAAAAAACGGAACATTTTCCTTCCCCATCGCATGCCGTAAGCAGTAACGCACTGAGGAAGAGGATATAGTCGTATCTTCAGATGTGAAAAACTGCGGATGAACGTAAACAAAACGTTGCTTGTTTTAGTCAACATTGAAACTGTTCCGGTCTTTTGGACTTTGACTGTGTTCCTGGGTATTTAACAAAAGCTTTCACGCCTCCACAAGACCATCTGCTGCTTAATTTTCCATTAATTTACTCGTATGCACTATTAGTAATATATGTGTTCTTCAGGGGCTAACAAGAAAAATCAAATGAAGTTTCCAAACATTTGAATTAATTATTAAATACGTTCGTTTTCAGACTGAAGGTGATGTGCAATTATTGTCGATTGTGAAAGTTGCTTTTTTGCGTCAAATAAAAAAAACTTGTTCTTGAGACCAAGTGCACCTTATTGGCACGGTGGAAAGTCTAATAGATATCAAGACTCATGGTACGTAGAATTAATTGGGGAATAAGAGATATGTTAAAGTACCTAGTGTAGAAGGGAACGAAAAGTAATTAAAACTTCAAAACGAAATGATTGTTTAAGATAATGATGAGAGGAAAGGTCTACTTTTTTAATTGATAGGAAGAGAATACGATTAAGATTCATGGTTGAATAGCTCAACAGGGAAATGTAGTTATTTAAAAAATGTAAGAGACAAAATATTTTTAAACACGAGTTAACACGACTTCAGAATTCTCGCAATGTCCTTGGTAAGTAAGGTAAAAATTAATACAACACAAATGCGGAAAATAAATTATTTAAATAAAATGTTGCACCACGTTCTTTTTTTGTCACCTGTTACTAACAGTAGTTTGGTTTCTAAGATATTCCACCGTAGGCCAGTAACGGTGCATAAGATCACATAATAATATGGTAAGATTTAAAAATTCTTATAGTTAAATCATTAAATGCAAATTTTGTAACAACATTGTTATCTGTTTCCTTCAGCAAACAACATAAATTAAATACGTTCACATAGTAAATGTTTTCGTAATACATAGCAGGTGGAGTGCGTGCTGTCGTCACAGTCTATGTGCAGTGACGTGTGACGTGTGTCTTTGATGTATTTGTTCAATGGGGTACATGCGATTCTGGACATAAGCAGTTCCGACTCCAAGTTCTGTCTGAACTGTTTGGCGTTAGAATTGTTACACTTATTAGGTTTATATTATTGGTATTATGGTGAGTTTTCGTTAGCATTTACAAGGAAATAATTATACGAGTGGTCATTATTCTTTATTACTAAAACAGCTTCTGACGGCTTAACAATCATAGCTACAGGCCACAAATGGGTATTAAAAACTAGGTTGTCGTTTTGTGGCTTCCATACAGCAGAAAACTGATGATGATGGCTAAGCCATCGTGGCTCTTGTAATAAACAATATTGTTGGCAATGACTCATAATAATTTCAGATTTATATTAGGTTATACTTAGGTTACAATTAGGCTAACTTAGGTTATACTTCCATTTATTTACAGCGTCCTTTGACAGATCATCAGCTATTACGTTGTCATCCAATCGAAAGTTTAAATGTCACTTCAGTGACGTCACTATGGTGTCAAATGGAAGTGTAATGTGGATTAATACTAATGATGATAATGTGTTTTGATTCTCTTCGAATAGTATTGGTTTAACGTTTCTTAATTCATTTTTAAATGAATGGTATGGATGAAATTTTTACTTATGGAAAATATACTTTATCTGAAAATTGAACATTTCCTGGATAAGATATATTTGTAGAAATTCATTTTACAAAAAGTATGGGCATTTAAATAGAGCTTTAAACTTTTTGTGCTACACAATGGCACAGACTTTCCCGTATTAGTTTTAATTTCCTTTGGTCACGGCTAGCTATTCGAACATGCCACATACTCTTGCCCGCTACCATCTATCGCCACCCAATATAATTAAAAAAAATTCCTTAATTATTCGGTTTGCTAATAATAGAACGGTATTATTATTTTAAGGATATTAATGAACAGAAACAGCGTTATAAATGGTAATTTTCTTTTAAAAATTGGAGCAGTTTTCAAGAAAATGGCGCTTAAGCGCTACAGTATACTCAAAATTTGAAGCCCTTTTTCATAGAAAATGACAAATTTATTATCATCACTCTAGTCTGAACATTTCTTTTGTTATTCTTTGGTATCATCTCCTACGTTATTTCAGTAGTAGAATACCTTTTGCGGCTCTCTCACATAACCAATATTTATAAATGAGGTCTCTAAAGAAAAAAAATTTCACCCAGACGTGACGAATTGCAATTTGCCTTGCAAAATGTGAAGGATTTCTTTCTAAAAAAAAGCATCTAAATATTCATGTTGGATGCAACCCGAAGCACTCAATCAGTTAAGTCGTTAAATAGCTCCTAAATAAAGCGTTCTAGGACCTTAAGAACTACGTTCCTCACGCCGTGAGAGAAGATAAGATGTTCGAAGACATTCTATTGTATTTTTTCCTACTTCGCTTCTTATTGATGCTATTAATTCACCTTTATTTCAACCCTTGTGGATGGTAAGCATCTTTGTGACGTCCTGCTTAGAAGGCGTAGATTCCTCTATCTGAAACTATTTTCGCTTTCTGTGTACACCGTGCAGATTGACGAGGTTTATTTGCATAATTATTCATTCAAGATCCACTTTTGCAAACGGACGTTTTGAAAAAAACACACTTTTTCTGTATCAGGGGACCCCAAAACGTGTATTTACGTCGAAATACATCTATTTTTAGCAGCATTACATAACTTTCTCTATACTTCGTTCATTACTCCGTATATACGTACGTATACTAGAAAGTAAAAAAGCACTTTGAACTCCTGAGGAAATGAGAGCATTTTAGAATCTAATAGCAATGCACATTAACATAAAATGAAAGAAACGTATAGTATTTTATTAAAATTTTATATAAATAAAGCCCGGGCGACGCTGAGCATTTTGCTAGTTAGTTATAAATCGTGAATGCATTCTATAATTTATGTGCCATCATTTACTTGGGAATATTGTTACAGCAAAAGACAATAATTGACTTGAAAAAATGAAATCCTGCGAAATAAAGGGCCGTCGCGATCATTTTTAAAACAAACGTTGTGGAAGGATTATGAGTAGAATTGTAACTTGGGAAATGAAGTAAGCAGCCTTTTAGTAAGTGCGGTGAATTTAATATATATATATATATATTATATATAAATATTATGTATATTATATAAATAATATTATATATATAATATATATATATATAATATATATATATATATAATATATATATATATATATAATATGTACTTATTGAACGAAATATGTAAAGGCTGCTTTGTTTCATCTACTGTTTATTGCTTTTGTGGTGAAACGAAAGATGCCTGAGCACGTCGTAGCGTTTCAGGTGACTAAAACGAGCGGAGCAAAATCAGCTGGTTTGACTTGTTTGCGTTGATTTAATAAGCGAACTTGCGTAAATATTAAAAGGGGAAATTAAAAAAATGTGTTACAGGCGCTATGCGAATTTGCTTGGAGCACGGCCTAAGCAAAGGTCGCTTTAATCGCGCAACTACATTTTAAAATAACATCATAATACTTTGATTTATTTCCCTGGAACGACCAAATAATATTTTGTTGTTTTTTGCCAGAGGTAAGGGTAGAGATATTTCGCGAGAGAGAGATAGGCGTGCCTGCTGGCAGTCTCCCTTCCTCTAGAAATCTCCATTTCAGCCAAACATTTTATTTAAAAAACAACAACAAACATTACTCTTTTTGCGATGCTTAAGTTAGAATGTAGGTCTGACGTCATGTAGGCCACCCAGTAATGAAGTAAGGTATTATTAAGGTCATAAAGCTTTGGCATTCAGCTCAGAGGTGTCATTAGACTTGAGCTTCTTTTGTTTTTTCTCAAATCTGTGATGTGAGACATCGCCAAAATCGGTACATTTTGTTTAAAATTAAATTTAAAATTTAAAAAAGTGACAATTATCCCCTTACAAACAGCTCAACAAAAAGGGGCCCCCAGGCCGTGGAGATCCTGTAGGTTGTAAATAACTTTACTGCACTTTTTTTTGGCAAAATATTCAATAACCTTTAAAATTAATTTTCTATTAAACATCATACTCTAACGAGCCACAAGTCTGGACAAATGTTTCCCTTGCGTATTTTTTTCAGTTAGTTTTTTGACTTTTGTGGGGGCCCCTGGTACTCGGCCCCTACAGCTCCACCTCCAATCCGGCCTTGTCCTTCGCGTCCGCTTGTTCACTATTTGTTTATCACTACTTTGTTCACTACTCTTTATCGCCAGCGAGAGAGCGGGAGGCTGTTCGAGCCAATATGTTCATTCGAAGAGGGCTGGCAGCGCAACTTCCGGTTCCGCTTGCGCAGGTTCTTTGCCCCCTGCCTCATTCGGCGCCAACGCAGGAACCTCCTCGCGGCAATCGCCAGGGAAACAATCGTCTAGATTAGAAAAAGAGAACAAGTAAATTAATTGAATGAACTAAGAACAATTTCCCTCCCTCCAGCCGCCGTTTCGACATCTGTATAACTCTTTAATTTTTACAAGTGCGTTGTCGTTTATCAATAATTTTTCATCCGAAGTGAGTGTTAAAATGTTGGAATCCTGCTTAATAACATGCCGTTTTAATAACACTCAGTGCTTGAAAGACGATATCGTGCAGATTGAAAAAGCCGAAAACGTGTGAAGAAATAACCACTGGCCACGAACTGACTGACTCCTGGAAATCGATCGTTCTTTCGGGGAACGAGAGCTCGGGAATCAATCGCATCCATTGTGTGGTATTCGCTACAAAGAGGCCCAGGAAATTGGAAAAAGCTCAAAGAAGTACTTCAAGTATTCGCCGAAATATGAAATCTAAAATCAATACTTACTTCGGGAACCACAGTTCTCGTTCAGGTCCGCATTTCATCGAATGTTATGAACTCGTTTCCTCCGGTTTTAGAGAGTACAAACGAGGTGCGCATTGGATTCCATGATGTCCTTCATACGAGCAAATGATGTCAGTATATGAGACTATATCCTTTACATTAAAAATAATATAAAAGTTAAAATACAGGTATGTCAAATTGAGTACTCTATTTCAATTATATATTACGTAAAACCATCATCTTAACGTGTCAAGAGAAATTTTTTGAGAAAAGTAATCTCTCCATTTTATTTTTCGCATTGCACTAGCAGTTGTTTTGTTTGCTCCAGCCTTTGCCAGGAATGGTGAACCGGGGGACAGTATAGGCCATTCTGCGACCTAGAATTTCATTTCTACTGTGCCGCGATTGTTCAACGAGATTTCCGTACTGATCCGCCATCTGGTAATTCAGTGACGTCAATTGAAAAGTAACATTTCAATGTTTTAGGGACGTAATACGTTTGGGAAACCGTTGTGATTTGTTTCTGAGGGGATTCGCCAAGGATCGAATTTTAAGTCATCTTTTGCTTCGGCTCCGGCTGAGATATTCATGCACAACAATGCAGATGTGATCGAAAACGATTCCGAAATGCTAAGTAGAGTTGAAACAAACGTAATTATAGTTGATATGTACAAATTCCGTGGTGGTAGCAGATATCTTGTGGTAATCCATAATATTGTAAAGTAAATAATCGTTCACAAAAAGTTTGATAATTTTATTAATTATTACCCAGAGTTAACTTTCAGGAAACACTTTTCCCATCCTCAGTGGGCCTCTAGAAAGGAGGAAAAATTGAAACATTAACATATGTTGAGCAAAAAGAAATACAGTGAATTTTGTGGGAAAAAACAAACAAATAATATCAAGTAAATAAAATTGAAAATACTGCCCAAGCAAAGTGAATCACTCATAAATGTTCACAACATGGTCGGAAAATATGACAACTGCAAAACATACTGGGTACAGATAGGTGGCAGCCATCTTTTGTAATGAAAGAATTGGAAGCCTCCAATTGTTAGGGAGGGGGGAGGAAACAGAAGAGTAGAAGTGGTAGTCATTAGATACAATATACAATATTAAGATATGTGCAAGGTAACGCGTTAATCTCTCATCGCTCATCAGTATGTAAGAAAGAAACTTATTAAGTTGTTCGGATTGTGGATGTTAACTCTGATAACAGATGTTTCATTAAACTGTCACTGAAATAGAAAGCCTCTTTCCAATTCAATTTTCAATCAGTCATTGAATTCTAAAACCAAATTCCAACAGATCGCACGATAGCGGCAAAAAAACTGATATTGTTATCCGAGATGTGGAGAGGTAGCTGTGCCGTGAGATAAAAAAACGTCGTATCCGAGGAGACAGAGAAACGTCTAAAATACATTAGTTTGTAAATGAAGATCAGCCGAATGTGCGGCGTTAAAGCACAGGCCGTACCGACAATCATTGGAGCTCTGAGATTTGTTTCGCAAAATATGTGTAAGAACTTGGCTAAACTCCCAGGCCATTTGAAAGGCTGGGAAGAACAAAACATTGCTTTATTTGGAACAGCCCACATTTTGCGCAAAGTATTGTAGGGGCACCGACAGCCCTTAGATCTGCTTCTAAGGAAGCTGATTTTAACCTGAAGTAGATTTTAAATTCAGCTGACTCATGACATCTTTAGTCGTGAAGTAGAGGAATAATAGTAATAATGAGTCGATATATCTTGCTTCTTTACCACAATTTTTACCAGTAATATAGTGAAACTCTTGATTACTTGGGTGCCAAATTCAGTCATTGCATGTGCAATTTACAAAGAACAGAATGACCATGAACGTTTGACATGATATTCTCCATAATAATTCTCAACTTATCGGCGAAAGCAATTGGATTAAGAGGTTGGAAGTTCTGGGATTTTAGAGCTATTTTCGTGATTTTGAAATAATATCTTAAAAGTAGAAAAAATGTATTATTGATTTATTTCAAGCACAAGTTTCATTTGGCATTTCCGAGAAATAAACATGTTGGGTTTAATAATTTATCTTTCTCAATTTTGATACATTCATTCCAAACTGCATTGTGCAAACTACATAAGCGTCAGTGCTTCAGTATTCTGTGGAAATGATTTATCGGAATATACTAAGAAGGGAATTTTTTTATTACAAGTAGGATGAGGAGAATTTCACTATCAGGAGATTGAGTCAAATAATTTGTTTGGAAGTTTTGAACGACTTCGAACTTTACTAATGACGGGTGAATACTTGAATATTTTTATTTAATTCTCGTATCATCAACAATAATATCGCATAAAAATTGAACCATGTTCTCCCGCGACATCCGCCGCCCGCTGGAATTCAAGGCCGAGGCGCGAGGACTATTCAGATTCCACGATGTGGCTTTAATAATTTGCGAGAGGATGCGCGAGGCCCCGCCGCCGCCGCCAGCGCTCCTTGCGGCGACTCGGCCGACCCGCGCCGCAGAGCTGCGAGGGCGGCGGGTCGAGTCAGCGCGGGGGGAAATCGATTCGACAAATCTAACATGTATTAATGGCAGCAGGGCCGTTGAAGCGGCGGGCGCGCTTGGCTCACGTCGAAAAGGGCTGCCGGCCCAATCTCTGCAGGCGAGCTTCCCCCGCCGCCCGGGCCCCTAACGCCCTCGTCTCCACGCTTACTTCGCCCTCCCGCCTCTCCCGTCCCCTCTCCTCACGCCGCCGCCGCGCGAACCGCCGCACCGCACGCCGTGCGCCGAACCGTTCCTTCTGGCTTCGCACCCTCGCCCCGACTGAAGAGTGAGCCGCCATCGTCAGCGGCAGGGTGGGACGAAAAAGAGAGCCATTGTTCTTATGCCTCCAGAAAGAGGTAAATTCCCTGACACAAGAACTAAATATAGTACTGCTACTAATGCTATTTTCACTTTCTAATATATGAACGTATACACGGGGTAATAAACGTAATATAAGAAAGTTATGTAATGCAGCGATTAAAACGGCATTTTCCGACAGAAAAACTGGTCTTGTGGGGGCTCTGATACAAAGAAAGGGGATAAATCCTGTTTTTAAATGTAGTAAATTACTCCCTCTATCACGTTATGTAGGCACATTTCCGAAATTGTGTCTGTGAACAACACTAGCATCTAAACTACACGCAGAACTTTTTCCAAACTGAATAAAATCTGGTCCATCTGTCCTCACTCAAAGTTCTGCGATTTTGGAAAACATTCATTAATTTTTGGGAACATGAAGCCCCTTTTCACAATTGTTTTTAGAAAATAGCTCTATTTTTTTCTTTAAATTTCTCGTAAGAATATAGTGAAATACATTTACAGTGGCGTAGGTCCAATTTTCATGTTAATTCGCAATTTTTAGCATTGTAAGAGATGGAATTTCTTTCGGCGTCTTCCTACATCGACAAAATTGAAGATAGAGATTTTCCTTCGACTCAAATTGTTTCTCCATATCTTTTTTAATTTCCCATTATTCATTAATATTAATACAAATCGAATATGTTGACACTTCACTATAATTTTAAATGGACTGTCATGAGTATTGTTGATTATAAGATGGCATTGCAAGAGAGACTCTACATTCGTCTTGGGATCTTGGTCAAGATGAGTGCTTCAATGTTGAGCTGCTCTGGGTCAGCTGCTCCAATACCTCTGCTTTTGTCTCCGAAACAAACCAATGCGCAGCGCTACCGACTTCGCTCATCCTACTCTCCGCTCGGTCGGTCGATACTTAACCCACTTATCTATGCTCTATCGAAACAACATTAATAGTTTTGCCGTTTATAGGAAATGGGCTGCGAAAAAATATTTGTGAGCCAAAACCTTAAAACGTGGATCTCAAAGCCTATTACTTTCACTTTAAATACATTTCCAAACTGAAGCCTAAACTTCGCTGCTCCGTCTTGTGGCGCGGGAATATTTCAGGAGCCCACGGAGCTATGTCGGGCAACGTTCCATTGTCACGCGACCCTTCAAAAAATGCGATGCTTAATTGTTACGAGCCCGTCCTGAACCCGTTCATCTCTCGGCGAACGCTCTCAGCCAAAGCCTTCTCAGCCGCCAACGCCCCGCCCCAGCCCCCCGCCCCAGCCCCCCTCTTATTATCCCTCCTCGGAGGATCTGCTTCGCCGAGTGAATTACGCGGGCCAACCCTCTCGTTCGCGGGAGACTTACAACGCCCAGAAGGCGCTTTCCGTTGCTCTTGGCTTTCCGCTTCTTTCAATGAAGTAATGAACGATCACTCCAATTCTTTTAGTGTAATGAAGCGTTTAATATCCAGTCGCATTTCCTTAGAATCGTTATGCGAAATATTTAGTCGCTTCGAATCCCATGAATGAGTTTAACGTTTGTGAAAATATATGAGTCAAGAAGATAACAGGGGTTATTTAAACATTTTTAAAATACTTTTTTGGAGGCTTCTATGAAACTTTACTCTATTCTTAAAATAAATCTCCTGCTTTCGTTTCAGATCGGATCCGGTACATTAGAAAGTGAATGCATATTAACATAAGGGTTTTAATCATATGCTTTGCTAATGCAATAAATGTAATTAAAGCTTTTAAAATTTATTATCATCCCTCTAGTCTAAATATTTCTTTTGTAATTCTTTGATCTCCTCTCCTATATTATTGCAGTAGTATTCATACCTTTTGCGGTTCTCACACACAACCGATCTTTATAAATGAGATCTTTTAAGAAAGAGAATTTTTCGAAGGCCTGACCAATAGCTCTTCGACTTCAAAAATATAAAGGATTTATTTTAATAAACGCATCTAAATATTCATAGCAAATGCAACCCGTAAAACTCGATTAGCTAAGCCGTTAAATAGCTCCTAAAAGAAGCGTTCTAGGGCCTTAAAAACTACGTTACTCACACCGTAGTCTATAAGATACGATATTATTGGGCATTCTATTGTATTTGTCCTGCTTCGGTACTTATCGATGCTATCAATGCCACTTATATTTCAACCCTTTGTGAGGGTAGCCAAATGTGACGTCGCTCTTAGAACGCTTATATTCTTCTATCTTCTACTATTTACGTTTTCTGTGTACATCGCGGTTTGCGCAGACTGACGAGGATTATTTACATAATTATTAATTCAAGATTCGCTCTCGCAGTATCAATTAGAGATACTATTAATAGTTGTTTGAATCCGATGAAGATTGTTATGGGTGTAGTGAAAACATTCGTTTAACCTTTTGTCGAGGTCTACGAGTGCTGTTTACCTAATTGTGAAGGGATATGGGTGTTCAGTGAAGAGTGAAGACATGTTTTGTTAGGTTTGGTTTGTGTTTTACTTGTACCAGTATTTTCGCAGTGTATGAGTAGTACCTGTATCAGCAGTGATTCGGTGAAGACAGCGTGTTCAGTCACGTAGCTTTCTCAAAAGTAAAAATGCTTTTTCCATATTTTTGGGACTATCACGAAAATAGACAAAACTTAACAAAAGAAAAATAGCTCGAAATGAATAAACAACAAAACGTTAGCATACGTTACTACATGAATTAATTTAAAAAAGCAACCAAATTTAAAATTGTAGAAAGAATAGAGCAAGTCACTTGACCACTGCCAACGATCACAATCCAGACTCACAATTTAAATGTTGGTGGTATCTGCGCATCAATGCCTTGCTGTAAACTCATATTGCAAATAATACACCGTTTGTTATTAATCTTAAGGTGTGGGTTCACTAAGATATTCAATGCGTAAACATCGCTTGAGCAACATTCCCATATACGGAAGTGAAGTCTAAGCCTACTGAGTTGTTTCTAATGGTAACAAATGGTATTTATTACTAAAAGGTGAAAGTATTAATTTTATTATTTTCTGGCTCCGAGTTGCTTTTCTTTAGATACGTAAGAACGAAGAAAATAATACAATACTGTTTATTACATAAATACGGTGATTTTTCAATTTTCACACCCCAGCAAGCATAGCAAATTAAGGAATGTTAAATAATATTTCAATGAGTGTGATTGTACTTGCCCAATCCTGTATTTTCGCATGGAAAACTTTACTTGTCTTTCTCAAGAGTAAAAAACCTTTTCTAATATGTTTGTGACTATCAAGGATGCTAAGGAAGATTGTTAAGGAAGCTGTTAAGGAAGATTGAATAATTACTTCAAATATTGTTTTTAAGGAAGCGTGAATTGTTCGAAGAACATATCTCTATAATACTGAATAAACCTCTATTGAAAAATTGTTTCCAATATCAATTGCATTGTTTTTATCGTTTTTTTAAAATTCTGTAAGTACGAAGTTACATTTATACATTTTAAACAAATAAAAACGTTTCATTAACAACATTCTTTCTTAATGGAAAGGATAGGGAAAAGGTGGGGATTAACATGCGAGAGTTCTGCAGCGGTAAGCTATTATTTTATAATTACGTAATATCGTAAGCGTTGGACGTTATTCCTTGGTATGTCATTAAATTGCAGACATGTTTTACGACGTATCAGTTCTCTCGTTTCATTATACGCCCTAATGAATACGTCTTTGAGCAGCTCGCCGCCCGCGGGGCCGCGTGTTTACAGCTTGCAAATTCTCCGGCCGCGCGCCGCGCATCCTCCCCTTTCGCCTAATGGGATCTCCTGACCTCGCGGCTCCCCCCACCGCCCG